>PVJX010015083.1:0-43463 GCA_004027295.1 Dolichotis patagonum
TCACAGGCTCCTCTCTAGCCTTGCCAAGTTGGGGAGACTTCAAGCCAAGGATGACTGAGAGACAAGGGATGTGGGTTACACGGAATGGTTCTGTCCCTGTCCAGTTGTGTCACCTGAGACACGTGACTTAGTCTCTCTGCACTTTAGTTTGCTTCTTTATAACTAGGGCTGGCTTCATGGGTGTGTGACTTGGACACTGGTAGAACCTTGCTCTTAGGAAGACTCTGTGCTGGTTTAATGGTGTTCTTTGCTGTGTTGCCATTCTTAATTGTTTTTGATCAGAGGCTGCATTTGAATTTTTGAGGCAGATCCCACACACATGCAGCCGCTGGTATGAACCCCGACCTCACCAGGTTACTGTGACACTTCAGTGCAATCATTTGTGCAAATACCTGATAAGTGGCAGTAGGTGCTCAACAGAAATTACTTTTCTTGCCTGAGTCTGGGTGTGAAGGGGGAGTAGTTTCACTGGGGAGGCGGCAGGCCGGGAGGGAGTCGCACTGAGCTACATGCCCAATCCTGTTTTGGGACAGGGCCTGGCTAATTTTCCTGAGCGAGGCTCAAACTTGCAATCCTCCTGGGATTACAGGCACGTATCACCACCACGTCTCGTTCTTTCTGGCTTTTTGACTCGGAGCCCTGGAAGCAGGGCGCCAGGGAGGGCTAAGTGGGGGGGGGCATCCAGCGCCAACATCCAGCCTGCAACTCAGCAGCCTCAACGAAGGCTGTGGTGGCAGAGGCGTGGGCGGGAGCCCCGCTCGGAAGCTGCCACACCGGGCCTTGGAAACATTTGCTGCAGACATAATGGGAAAATGCTGTAGGTGTAAAAGCCAGCAGCTGTGCTTGGGGACTTGGGGACTCCAGGCCTGATGAATAATGGAGCAGCCCTTCCTCCCTGGACCTCTTTTTCTGTCCTGTCAATAATTCATGCCCTCTCCATTGGCTGAGGAGTTTCATAAAGCTCCCACTTCCTCTGAATCCAGGACCAATGTGAGCGAATCAGATGGTTTCCTGCATTAGGTTTTAATTAGAAATGCACGCACGCTCACACACACACATCTGGCTTTGTTGAATGTGCCCTGTGCACACACGGGGGGAAATGCCCAGTTCTGCTCAGGAGGAGGAAAGGTCTCCCAGCCAGGCAGCCTCCTCCTGCCCCCTCAAGGGTAGAGCTGGTAACATGTGTCATCTCCAGGTGGCAGCTTTGCCACCCATGGCTCCCTACCTTTGGGATTGTGGAGACAGTGACAGCATGTCTTTTGCCACTCTGATTCCTATGCAATGACAAGGGAGGAGTGGAGCCTCTTTGCTCACCTCTGATGGACACATGTCATGAGCAAGCAAAAGAAAGATTGTTGTTGAAAGCCACTGCAATTCCAAGGTCTGCTCGTTACCTCCACACACCTAATCTAACCAGACACAGCTCTCCCTTCTTGCTCCCTTTCCTTACACTTCTAGAACACTCTGATATGCTCATGAAGAGGCAGATGGGCTGCAGTCTCAGTGTGGGAGGGGACGGGAGGGAAGTGCCAACCCTGGGACTCAGGGGTTGTCATAACTGCTGGGGGATGATTGGTACTGGACCAGTGATTTGCGTAGCATCAGGGTTGGAGGAAATCAGGGCTTCACAGATTCAGGTCAAGTTTAAAGTGGGCATGAACTGAGGGCATTCAGGTAGGGGTGTGTGTGTGTGTGTGTGTAGCCTGAGAGAGAGGGAAGTGAGGAAAATGTAAGAAGCCCAGGGAGTATGGGAGGAAGAGAGCAGATAAAACTGGCCAAGAGCAGAACAAGAGGAGCTGAGGTCCCTGCAGAGACCTCTATGGAGAGTCGATTGGTAATAGTGCTATTGATACCTTCATGTTAATACAGGTGCTCAGTGCTTCCATGTGTTGATGTGTTTGGTTCTCACAACAACCTGGCAAGCTAACGTATGACTACTCCCTATTTGCAGATAGGGAAAGGGAGGGTTAAAGAAGAAATGGGCAGGTTATAGTGCTCAAGGAGAAGGCTGGTTCAGGTCAGGTCCCATCTGCCTGGGCATTGCCTGTGCCGAGAGGGGAAACAGCAGCCAAAATCTTCAGAGCGGTGGGTCTCTGGGGACTTGGGCTCAGCAGGGGAGCCTGGAGCTGCCAAGAGCCACACAACCAAAGACGGGGCGAGTTGGAGGGGGGAGGGTAACGGGGGGACTGGCCAGGAGGCTCGAGGAATATTGGACTGCAAGAAGTAAGCGGCTGGGTCCCCATTCTTCCTTGAGAGGGAGGCTGGGTCACCACACAATACTCCCTGTTGCTGGGTCCCTGGATGGTGGGGCTATGCTCAGCCTCCACCTGCTGCTCTGTGCCCAGGGACTCAGTCCTCCGAGTTTCCATTTTCCTCCTGGACTTGCTTTCTCTGGGAGGGACAGTGTGGATCGTTATAGGGCACTGCTTGTACCGCACTCCATGCCCAATCCTTCCTTCATCTGTCACCTCTCTCTATGAGCTCCCTCGTCACCACACTAAGTCCCTTGTCAAGGTCCCAAGTGCTGTGGGTGAAGAACCGATTTCTGCTCTTCAACAGAACATGCTGTCTCTTCTCCACGCAGCTGAGTGTGAAACTGGGCAACATTCACACAGCTGCCCATGTCCCTGCCAGGCGACTGAGCAGTGGCTTGTTTCCCCAGTGGCTGTCTCCATGCTGCCCTTTCCGCTCCCCAATGCCAGCTGTTCAGCCTCTGCTAGCTCACTTCTCCCCTTGGTAACTAGATTATTGCTTCTGAAACAGTGCCATGGCCAATGGTGCCCAGCTACAAAGCACAGACACCTCTCTGCTTTGACATTGAGTAAAGACTGGATGGCATCAGAAGCAAGGAGAAAAGAATCCCTGGCAGTGGAGGTTTAAAGGTGACCCAGGGAGACAGCACTCAAATAGGTCAGCACCTGGACAGCTCCCAGCAGGGTTTATGGGCCAGGTGGTTTGGGGACAATCTTTGCAGAAGTTTGGCAGCAAAGTTCCTGCCTGGCAAGAGCAAGGTCCCAAGTTTGACTCTTGATACCAACAAAACAACACAACACAACACAACACAACACAACACAAAACAAAACAAAACACAGAAACAAAACAATACAAAAAAACCTCAAAAAACATAACAGCCTCCTAAGACCAGAACTTTCCTCTGTCTGCTCTGAACATCAGACTTGTGCCCTTGGGTCTCAAGCAGGCACCAGTGTTACCTGATAAGATAATCTACACCCATATCATCATGGATCCATACATACCAACCATGGGGGATTAAATAGGCCTGGTGACATGCGTCCCACAACTTTTGGAGGCTTATCACCTGAGAATAGTGACTGTAGTGGCCATAAGGTCAGCCTTGTCACTGGCTCCAAGGGAAAGGAGGCCTCTCAAGTGGGACCGAGTAGCTGACCACCTCCCCCAGGGCAGACTGTACGTGACAGACCTCAGCAGCATGGCGGCTGTGGAGGCTCCCACAACAGAGGAAAGCCGGGCAGCAGAGTGAGGATGGAGGTGGGAACAAGGAGAGAAGGAAGCTGGGAAATGAAAATTTTTCATCTGTTTCAGAACAAAGAAAGCAGGACCATACTCATGCAACCTCCCCAGTTACCTGGCTCCCAGGATGGCAGAAAATAGCATTATAAATAGCCATTTCTTAGCTTTGAAGTTAATGGAAAAAACTGCCTAGAAGCTATTTGAGAGGCAGGTGGGAGATGGGCAGGAAGCTATGTGTGCCACTGAGGAGCTGGTAGAGGTGGGGGCCAAATGTGCCCCCTTCTCCCATGACCATTTCTTCCAGCCCTAGGTCTGCTTGAAAGACCCACCAGCTGCCGCTGCAGACTGGGTCAAGCTCCCATCCCATGCATTTAAATAAGAGATTTGAGCATCAGTGGATTTTGGTATCACTGGGCATCTTGAACCCTCCCCCCACCAGGATACCAAAGGGCAGTTGTGTAGCCCTTTTTATCTGGCTCCTTACACTTAGCATAAAGCTTCTGAGGCTCACCCATGCTGGAGCACGCATTGCCACTTTTGTGGCTGTGATACTCTATTACGTGTAGATATCGCAGTGTGGCCATTAATCCACTGATGGGGATTTTTATGTCCCACCTTTTGGCTGTTGGAGATAGTGCTGCCGTGAACATGGGTAAGTGAGTATCTATTTGAACACTTATTTTCAACTCTGCTGGGCATATACTTTGAAGCGCAGTTGCTAGCTCTTGCCATGATTTCATGCGTAGTGTTTAGAGGAGCTGAAAGACTGTTTCCCACAGCAGCTGCACAAGAGTCCATTCTCACCAGTCATGTATGAAGGGCCCAGTTTCTCCATATCCCCTCCAACCCTTGTTGTTTCCCTTTCCTTGCATTAGAGCCGTCCGAGTGGGTGTGGAGTGTAGACCCCACTGGTCAGATGCAGGGAGGGCAGTAGATGGCTACTGATGATGAGAAGGGGGACTGGGGATGGGCAGAGCTGGTCTCTGGATTCCCAGTAATGTGGCTTTGTCACCAGCTCCAGTTGTCCTTTCTGAGCAAGCAAAGGTCTGCAGGATTCCACTGAGCTCTGTTCTAGGAGGCAGGACTCCCTCTGAGTCTAACAAATAGGCCTCCCGGAAAACAAGCCTGCCTTGAGTTAGTTGGAAGCCTGTAGCTTCTGGGGACCTTGATAATGAGTGACACCCCTCACTAGACAGTTACTGGACCACAGATTCTACTCCTCCCCGGGCACAGGGAAGAGCACCATTCTCTCCAACACCGCCATCTACTGGCCGATGCCTAAAATTGCCTGGCAGAGTTTTTGTCTCTCGGTAAGTTTATTTGTAGCGCAGGCACTGTTCCCACCCTTTTTAAAGAGAATGCTAATCAGAGGTGGCCTGGGTCAAAGGAAAGACCACTTGCAGCTGTGAGTGACCAGCTCAGGAACTCCTGAAGCACCGCCCCTGCTTATCTGTAGCTCCCACAATGCCCAGCCATCTAGGAAATCACAGCCTAGGAGCACAGGCTTTGGAGAAAAATGACTTGTCTGAGATTAAATCTCATTTCTGTCACTGGCTCAGTGACTTCGATAAATTGCTCAATTCTTTTATTTTGGATTGATCATTTGACAATGGCTTCGTGCTCATCATAGCTGCCTTGAGGGACTGTGGGGAGGACAGAGAAGACAGTATATTCAAAGCGTGCAGCACGGGGTGCGGTGGAAGTAGCCAGTGATGACAGCTTTCACTTAACTTTTAATGCATGTTCGATTATGAGTCCCTGTGGGGAGGTTGGCGCACGAAGAACACTCAGTCACCTACTGAAGTGACAGGAACTGTTCTGAGAGCAGGTGTTGGCAGCAAGAGACACAGGAGGACAGGGAGGGAATGAAACACGGAGCGATCTGGATACACCAGGACCTCATAGTGGTCCGCAGGGGAATGGGGAATGGGAGAAAGGTGCTACCTTCCCCCAAAGGGATGACCAGGGATGCCAGCCTGTGCCTCTTCTGGTGGTTGTGACTTCTGTGAGTCTATGGACATCACCAGTGCCAGCCACCTATGGCTGTATTTGGAGAGCTCCCAGCTGGGTTAGGACCAGATTTTCTAGAACCTCAGCTGAAATTGCCTTACCAGGGAGCTAAGCCGTTCTTCTGCAGATAGGTCGGGACAACCTGAGAGGAACTGAGTCCTGTCTGTAGTCTCAGGGGTCTCCAGACTTCTCCATGGGAAAGAAGCAGAAGCCTCAATTCTCTGGAGTGTGGGACAAACCCTGGTGCCTCAGTTTTATGAGGGGACAGAATGACATTTTGTGGACATGAGGGCTGCCCCGGGCCTTGTGAGATGCTCAGTAACACCTTTGTCTCTACCCGCAGGATACCAGGAACACTCTCTCCCCAGGTGCCACAACCAAAACATTTCCAGTTGTTACCAAATGCTCCTTTTGGGCAAAATCAGTCCTGGTTGAAAATCACTGCACCAGATATTGAGACTTTTTATACACAGACATATATTGTCTTCAAAGTAGGAGGGGAGTGAGATGTGACCCTAATTATGTGAGAAAAGCCCCCTTGGCTCTAAATTGTGAGGATTTTCTCCACGAGTGAAACAGACCACATTTTTTTTAAGTTGCATAAGAGCAAATCATCTCATCCCAATATGTCTGAATCTTCTTCCATGGACAGCATGGTCTGTGGTCACACGAAGACAGTGGATTTTTGCTCTTCTTATGGCTTCGACCCAGTCCTTGTGAAATAGCTTGGTCACTGGTGTGCTAAAGGTGCAGTTATCTTCCACCAGGCTATGTGGCCATCCCCAGATGCTTCTGGTCTCCCAAATGGCCTCTGGAGGTGCAGAGGAGTACCCCAGTTTATCCTGCAGCCTGGGAGGCAGATGGGTGAATGTTTATTGCTCAGGTGAGCAAAATTAAGATCAGTGTGCTCACATCTTGTGTGAGTTTAAGACTGAGTTGGGGTTTATTCTTGTAATACTCCTAGGACAGGGTGGCCAGCCATCCTACTCCCACTGGAGTCATCCATGGGCAACACTTTGCTGGCCAGCTACCGCTCTCCAGATTGGCTCTCTGGAGCCACAGAGGCCAGTTTGCCGGGGAGAACCAGATGTTGTTTTTCCTTGCAGACCCTAGGACCTGCCTGTCACAGCACAGGTTCCTGAAGCAGCAGTGGAAAAGAAGGAGTATATATTTCCTCCTCCTGAGGGGCCTTCTATGGGCTCCACTTTGTTCCTGCCCTGTCCTGTGACTCACCCTCTTCTCCTTGAGATGAGCAAACCTGTTACCTGTGCAAACAAGCTTAATTTATGAATGTCCCTGGGCCTGAAGTTCTTCCTGGGGGTGAGGGGGTGGAGGTGACTAATCAATGACTCTCCGCTGGAATGATTATGCTTCTCAGAGGACATCTGGCAATTCTGGACACATTTTGGGAAGCTTTTATTACTGACCTCTAGTGAGTGGAGATCAGGGACACTGTTAAAACACTATATATCCCAACAAAGAGTAAAGCAGCCCAAAATGCCAATAGCACCAAAGCTAGCAGACCGTAAAACAGATAAAATGTCCAAGTCATGTGCTTAGAGTAGGGGCTTGCAAAAGGTGAGGTGAGGTGAGGTGTGGGTGGGACAGACTGCTAGATTACCTCACAGCTGCTTTGGATGGTTCTGGTTGAATAAACAGCTCTCTTTTACTTTCATACTGGCCCTGGTTTGGACAATTAGTCATAGAGTCAACCTATAGTTAGGCACCAACAACCTGTGTTCCATAGGGCAGTGAGCTTTCAATGATGCCCTAGGTGAACAAAAACTCTGGGTAAGGGGACCACATTCTGCTCCTTTCAAATCACCGTGAAGCCGGCAGATAGGATGTCAGGTGTCTGGGGATGGTGACAGGAACCTTCTCAGACACGGAAATCATGTGACCCACCTGCCCCTCTCTCTCTTTCTCTCTCTCTCTGTCACGCACACATGTGCACACACACACACACACACAAATTATTACAGTGCATTTCTCAGCCTAATAAAATTTCCTGGTATCTCTTCTCTGGCCTTTAATCTTTTCTCCATGAATTTATTGGTTTTCTCCATGAGTTTATTGGTTTTTGTTCTGTTTTGCTTTTGCTATAAACTGTTCTCTCTGCAGCCACTGGTTTCTGGGACATGGTCCCTGGAGAAATTGCTAGATGCTCTCTCATTTTTTATGTCAACCTGCTCTTCCCTGGACCTGCCTGCAGCTCAAGCCATTCCCAAAGGCCTTTTCGGGTCCTCACTTGTGTCTCATTCTGTTGCAGCCAGGAGAATGGAATTCCCATGATTGGCTTAAATCAAAGAGTGTTCATCAGCCTTGGGCCTATAGGACTCAGAGGGCACCTGGTGACCCCCAGATCCCCTTGAAATGGGGCTCCATAAGCAAAGAATGGAGGTATGACCAACGGGTAGCCACAGACATTTGCACCATTTCTAATGAAGTGGGCAGTACGTAGGCCAGATAAATTATCTGCCCAATCCAGTCCCCCCTTTTCTTATTTAGAAAAAAAAGCAAAACAGAAAAAAGGGTAGAAATAAAACAGCATTAAAAAAAAAGTAAGAAATCACTAGTTGACAAATTACATATTGTTACCTTAGAAGTAGTTCAAGTTACAAAATCAAAGCATAAAAAGTGAACAATCAAACAATGACAGCACAAACTATTCTGTTTGATGAACTAACAAAAACTTAGTAGTACGGTTATCTATCTTGCACACTTATACATACAGTTATATCCTTTAGAGCACTTTCTTTCCCTTTCGTTATTACGATGTCTATTACACATTTTGGATCTTACTACTCTTGCAGTTTTTTATTATTACTTTTTATACTAGAGAGACAATATGCTATTTACAAATGTGAATCTGATGTATTTCACTTGTGAGCCAACCCGGCCCTTAGAGAGGGGCCTCCCTTTGCTCCTTTATTTGATGGCAGGGGTGGGCCGAAGTGGCCTTTTTGTGTCAAACACCTACTCCTCTCAGCTGCAGATGAGAGGGACCTGAGCTGGAGGGTCAGGCCGCAGGACTTCCAGTACATGGACCCAAAAGGGTGCCAGGCCAACAGATTCCCTGCTTCAAGGATGGATGGTTGGAGACCTACTAAAATGGGCGTGGGAGCTAGAAGGGTGACCAGAGGCTAAGGAAGGTGCAGAAGAAGGTGGAGTTCAGGGAAGGCTTGAGAACTGAGAGGAAGAAGCAGCACACCTGGAAGGTATAACCCTTGGCTCATACTCTCAATAAATGTTTAGTTTATTAATACATGTGTGTAGTGCATGTTACACTTCTCATGGGAAGTTGGTTCAGTTACATAACACATCCTAATTCCTTTATTCATCTGGTTTCCCTTCCCTCCTTCCCCTTCCCCCATATTCTTGAAATGACAAAGTCGTGGTGATGCCAAACAGACCAGGGGTTGCCAGGGACTGTGTTAGGGACAGGGAAAGATAAGCAGGCAAAGGTAAGTCAGTTACTTTGTGCAGAGAACAGCTCTGCACCTTAATCATGGTGCTGGTTCCATCAATCTGCCCGTATGATAGAAGTTCACGGTAACAGACACATATAACGAGTGTATGTAAAAGCGGCGAAATTCAAACAAGGCTTGCAGTTTGCTTCACAGCCTTGTTCTACGTCAGTGTCCTGGTTCTGCGAATGCGCGGTGGTTATGTAAGACGTTGCATTAGGGAAATGTGGGTGAACAGTGCATGGGAATAGGCTGTACTATTTTTTGCAAATTCTTTGCAGTCTTGAATTATTTCAAAAAAAGAAGTTTTCAAAATGAGGGGGAAGTGCTGAGAAGTTTAAACGAGTGACTGCAAAAACCCAGCTCCCAGTATCGCCATGGATCCAGAGATGCTCAGTGCCAACCCTGCCAGTACCCATCTGCATGTACTGGCATCCAAAGAGCCCAAGCAGGGCAAACTCCTACTTCCTGAGTCTTTGTATACATTTTTTCTTATTTCCTTAGGGGAAAAAAATACCCCAAAGTAGAATTGCTGAGTGCAAGCACATTTTTAAAGACTCTCATTACATAGTGCCAAATGGCCCCCCCAAATTATTGCAACAAGTTATATTGCTGCCCACAGGGCGTGAGTGGGCCAGCCTCCCTGACACTTGCCAAACGGGCTTTAATCTTTAAAGAAAGCTTTGCATTTTTGCCAAGTTGACAGATAAAACGTAGTATCTCATTGTTCTTTTTCCTGCAGGGATTCTAAATTCTTTTGTTGAATGGAGGTGGCCTGCAACCCTGGCTGCTTCCCTGTCCGCTGGCTTGAACTCCTTCGGTCACCTTCCTGTGGTCACTTTTCAATACTATGCTCTGGGGTCGATGCCAGTCACTAGGTGGCCCTGGGTAAACCTGCTGCTGCCTTGGCTGTTTTAAACACTCCATGATGTTGCTAAGGATGTTGTTTCTCAATAGAGCCAGTTTCTCTTCCATGTGATGAAATCGTACCCAAGAAATTTCCTCTGGAACCAAATACTAGGAGAGGCTTTCCTTCCCAGAGGAACACAAAGGCTTCCTTGTTTCCAGGAATGAGAACCATGGAACTGACCATCAGGAACTAGGAATGCAGAAGCAAGTCTGAGGGTCACTGACAACAATTTTATTGATTCTTCTGGAAAATGCATGTTTTTAGTCTACTTAGTTATTTATATGAAATGTTTTACTCTCAAGTCATTTCAAGTTCTATGGAAAGAGGCAGAAGGCAAAAATGCTCTGGATATGGTTCTGGTAACCACTGCATTCCTACTACATAGTCCAGTACAGTTCAGTCTAGGTTTATAAATAATGCTCATATAAATGTTTGTTGAATGAATGAATGAAGGCACTAGACTACAAACCACCTAAGAATAGAATGACCTTGAAAAGAAACATTAATCACTAGTTTATCTACCAGCAAGAGAAATTCACCATGGAAAACAAAGCTCTAAGAAGTAAAATGAAATAAGTCCCAACAATCTCCAAAAATGCTCCTGTGTCTTTCTGGGAATCTGCCTGAAGTAATGAAGCTAAATGTGTTCAAAATTTTAGGAGTAAAAATGACAACCATCAAATTGCTAAAAATAATTAAAAATTGGAAATTCCCAAACATTAAGCAATAGGAGAATTAGTAAGAAAATGTTCTCTATCTAAATAATGGATCGTATCCACTTAAAATATTCAGGAGAGAAAGTTGTTAATGGTTAGAAGGAAAATTTATGCGGTATTACGTTTACATGAAGTGGTGTAGGCAGCAGGATGCAGAATTAGATACGCATTATGTTCTTCACGATGAAGGATAATATGCACAAAAGAAAGAAAATCAACTGAAATCTTCCCGAGGTTGTCTCTGAGCTGTGTAATGCTAGTTGAATTTTATTATTCAGTCTTAGCTTTTCTCTATTTCCCATGCTTGCATATTATAAAAACAGGAAAATTTTCATTAAAAGTAGAAAAGAAAAAGATACAAACCGATGGCGGGGGTCCCTGCAATGCATTTGACATTCCTGACAACAGGAATAGCGCCAAAGATCCTGAGCGCGTCCACTCCATTAAGTCGATACCGAATTCCTGGGCCTCAGAAACAATGAAGCAACAAACATGTCTTAAGTTGTTGAGCATTAGAATAACTTGTTATGTGGCAACAGACGACTAGCACACACGGTAGCTGTTCACTGTGTGTGCGTGTGCAAACACTGAAATGACTCACTGAGAAGCAGAGCTCACTGCCTCCTTGGTTTCTGAGAGCACTGTAGCTCTATACACCAACAGCTCTATAAAGTCCCCAGCCGCTGAACAAGCACCCAGCTTTTTGGAATTTGTGCTAAGGAAACAGAACCTTCCTATTAGAATGCAACCCTCCACAACAGGGATTTTTCCAGGTTTGGTATTGCTGCAGTGCCAACTGTACCTAGTAGGAGCCGAGGAATATTTTTTGAAGCATAAACACATGAATGAAATAATGGATCTAGCGTGTGAAGATATGAAGAAAATGGTATTCATCATAATGTTACTTATGATAGTGAAAATATCAAAAGCCACCTAAATGTCAGGACATGAAGACCAAAACAAATGGGTTGGGAGGAATATAATGCATATGTCCAAAGCAGAATACTATGCAGACCTTAAACAAAATTATGTGGGTTGATCTATATTTTGTAGGACTCTTCCTTAGTCAGTGCCCACTGATGACATAGTGGACCAACCAGCGTGCTTTTTTCCCCTTTACTAAACACTAACTTCCTGTGACATGGCAAATGTTTTATTGCCTTCAAATTCTTACTTTCTCAAATTCCCATTTGTCTTTTGCTTCCTCTGTTAATCTGTTCTCCAACCTTTTGGTGCCTGCTTCTTACTGTCAGTGGGGTTACATCCCAATAAAGCTATCAAAATGGAAAACACTGTACAAGGAAAATGCTTTTAATCCACCTACCTCACTGACCATGCTGGTTTAGAAGCACAGTCTGCTGTGGTTGATCTGCTGTTGGTCTCAGGCTGACTGGAAATTGCAGCTCATCAGGAGAGGGCACTGGTATTGCGCATCTATCCTCGGCCCAGGACAGATCCCAACTGGAAGTATGGGTTCCACTGAACGGGTGTCACTTTCACACCTTAGTAAAGTTGGGGACTATCGATACTTGCCTTGTAGTTAAATCATTTAAGCAGAGCTTACATAAATAATAAAATAACAGAGATGTTTCAATGCACACCATATAGAATGTCTAAGAAAGAATAAAGATGAATTTTTTTAAAAGCCCATAGAGCCACTGTGAACTAAGTGACTGTTAAGGGCTAGGAAATACTGTAAAAATCTAGAAGAAATTTACATTTAGGCTGCTTTGTATATTGCTTCTCATCAGAGAAGCCCAAATTAGAAATTTTAAACCAAGCACTCTGAGTATCATTTCTGTAACCGAAAGAGACTTCCCACTCCAAAGCAGTCCAGCATGCCTTCTGAATGGGCATGTATTTACAGGCTTTAAAAATGGTTCCCGTACACGTGTGCCAGTATCTGTGGTCTCAGCCTTAGACCATCGGTTCTGAGTTCCAGTGGAGTCTAATACAAAGGCTTCATTGTGCAGTCACCAAAAGATAATTAAATAAGACAAATGATTAAGGAAGTGAGCAAGTTATCAAGTTAGATGAAGTATGACAGAATAATAATGGGGGTGGTGGGATCTTTTCTTTATTTGTATTAGCTGCAAAAATCAGGTGTTATTGCAAGTTTTCTAAAATAGCAAAACCATTCTTGTAGCATATAGATTCTTCTTGCTGGGCTGCCCATTATCAAAAACGTCATGTATTTCATTTTGGCAAACTCCCCACCCACAGACGTTGCTTGCTTGGATTGTTTTTGACTGAGGGGAAAGGAGTGTCCATCCAAGGGCTGCCCAGAGGTGGAGGGTGAGCCCCAGGGTGGACAGGCCATTCCTGAAGCTGGCTCCCCTCCTGCAGGGCTGTCCACCCAGAGCCAGCCAGGGCAGCTGCAAGGTACCTGCTGGCTTCTGAGAACTGCTATTTTTCTCTCTCCTCCCACACTTAGTGAAAAAAAAAATGAGAGGAGAGCGAAAATGGAGAGAGGTTTCTGGAAACAGTTACAGAGGATATTTGGTCTCCTAAGCATTGTGTCAGCCAAGAGAATGGAACATCTGCCTTGGTAGATGCAGGGGCTCTGTAGGAAGCCCTGGCAGCTCTGGTCCTACATTCCCCGGCCCTCTGCCCTGCCCTTGATCCCCCAAGCAGGCTTGGCACAGAAGGATCAGAGAGCCCTGGTGCTCAGTCTCGCTCTGCTGCTTAGAAGTTACGCACCCCAAAGCTGGTTAATTACGCTGGGCCTCTGTTTCCGTGAGATGTGAACAATGACCTCTGTCCCATGGAGGCGCCATGGGAGATGATTGTGCCCAGATGACGCAGTAGGTGTTGGATGAAGGTTCGCCTTCCCTCTGTTCCTTTTTGCAGGTTTCTGCTTGTTTGTGACGCATCTCCTCTTTCCAGCCTCTCCTCCATCCAGACTGCAACCTCCCTGCCTCCCCTTCCCCAGAGCACCAGGCCTGGCTCACATCTCTGCTCTTACAGGCCGCTGGGTTTGTCTGGTGTTTGCTTACCTGGTATTGACAGTGAGCCTGTCTCGGTCTCCCTTTATCCTTCTATAAAATGAACACTAGCTAGGTTCTTGTTGGGGTGGTGGTCACTGTGGGCTCTGAATAAATGCATCTAAAGTAACTGGAGTGTGTCAGGAACTGCTGGAATCAGTGCGTGTGCACATATCCACGCACCTGTATTTGTACACCTGCCTTCTACTTTTGGTTTTTGACATTTTTACTGGTGCCTGTTGACTCCTTGGGCCTACATTGTCTTTTTATTTCTGTAGATATGAAACTTTCTCCTCTCATGCCTAAAATACATTGTCTGCAATCTATTTATTGATTCAGCTGTTTTAGAAAAAATCTTAGAGACATACCTAAGTATCTTAGGGAGATACTGCTTCTCACATGTGCCCTGCAGGCAGCGCCCTGCTCTCTGCAATGCACACTCTCAAGAGGGGACAGAGTGTGAAAACAGATGCCCTTTGCCCACGTGCATTGCCATTTTAGCTAAATCATAATTTCAACCGCAGAGCACACAACAGGCAGAGAAAAAACTAAGGTGTTAAGCAATCAATCAAGTGTAGCTGCAGGCAACCAACTGAATTCTGGGCTGAAGGACAGAGTTTGAGAATTAAGGTTTCTTATGCATAAGCTTGTGGTAATTTTTGAGAGAGATCTGTCTTGTTTCCTTGTGATTATCTCCAGGGCAAGGGCCATGGCTTAGTTATGGTTTGCACAGCACCTTGCTAGCCTCGCAATGGTCTTGGGTTCCACTCATTCATTCACTCATTTAAACATTGTTTTGAGCACTGTTCTTGTGGCTGGGATCCAGCAGCAAAGAGGACAGGCAAGCTGGCTCCTCTACAGAGTCTGCATTCCGGGGGCAACAGGCACACGTGTACACTGACTGCGTCAGCGTGTTTGAGCTCCCCCGCTAAACTGCTGACCAGTGTGCTAAGGGGCCGCTGAGGTCGGCAGGCTGTAAGAAAGCTTACGATGGGAAGTGATAAGAGGACAGGGCCTTGCACAAACAAGGTCCTGCTGGCTAATGTATAGGGAAGGCCACGAGAGAGCAAGGTGGTCTCAGGGATCGCAGGAAGGAGATCAGCACAGACGGCATAAAGTGGCGGCACACGGAGTATGTTTTAGAATGGGGTTTCCAATGGTGCACCATGACATTCTGGGCAGGAAATGTTTCCTTGGGACAGTCCTGTGTCATACTGGCTGTATAGCAGCATCCCTGGCCTCTTGATGCCAGGACACTACCGTTCCCAAGGTCTGGCAACCAAAAAGCTCTTCAGACACTGCCAAGCACCCTTTGAGTGTGCACAGCGGTGCCCCATCAAGAAGCCTGGTTTAGAGAGGACATGACGGTACCTGCTGCTGGGCTGGGTGTGAGTGGCAGGGTGGCATGGAAGCAGAAACCACTACTGGACAGAGGGACCCATTTTTGATCTTGGGTGACACATGGCACCCTTGGAAGGACAGTGATTCACCATCTTGCGCTTAGGTTGTCCCCTGGGTCTCTATGGAGCTTGATGGACCTGTCATATCTCATCTTGCCTGTGCCTCCGAGGTCACGCCAGGAGTAAAGCTTGGTGGACCAACTCAGCCCCCAGCCCCTGGCTGTTTCTGAGGATGCTGCTTGTGCAGCCTTTATTCTCTTCTGCACTTCAGTAAAACAAAATACAACAGCACCCTGTTGGAAGCTTGGGTGTGTGCAAAAAACACGATAAGCCACTCTCCTGCTGTCACTACAAGAGCCACCACAAATCACATGTGTGTTGCACGTTTAAAACCAACGAGTCCACAGCGAAGCTCCAGGCCAGCTAGGGAGTCAGAGACGACACTGCTTGGAGGCCATGACAGTGCCTGCTTTTCCTCAAAAAACCCTGTCCCTGGCACTTACGTTGGCAGCTGGAAAACTCTGGATTCCAGAAGTGTGACTGTAGCATCTTAGGGACAGATTAACCTAGGGACAGAGTAACCATTTGCATGTCTACTCAGTGGGCTGGGTGCAGGGCTTCCGGGGGTGGGAACGCAGCTCATGCAAGCGTGGGTGCAGCAGGAAGGGAGGCTGTGGGCGGGAAGGCAGTGGGCAGGAGGAGGATAAAGGTGTGAACACGACAGGAGAACATGCCCAAAAGAGCAGGTGAGGAAACACCGACAGCCAAGGCTGACCCTTGGCTTTTAGAAATTGTGTTGTTTTTAAAATTACTCCCTCATTGGTGTTAAGTGTTGAAGCACTGGGCATGTTTGAGTATTCCACACTTGAAAAATCCCCTATTTTAACCCATCAATCAACATGGGATGAGGGTTTCTGATGCTAAAAGGGGGGACAGCCCTGAAGCCGAATCTACGGCATGGAAAACAGGGTGTGTGAGACACATTTATTTCTGGAGAAAAAGCCCTGAGCTTTGGGCCGAATTCCTTCGGCAATCTTCTGTCCCTATGGAAGAGGATCAACCAGCCTTGGATAATGTCCTCATCAGTTGCTGTGCTGCCTGCAGTTTGGGGGTACAAGAATGCAGGCTGTGTGTAGGTGAGGTCAAACCAGTTTTCCTGCTCACCTTGTCCCTAGGGCCTGGCGTGACTCCTGCCCCAAGCAGGTGCTTGATGAACTGATGAACGAAGGGCCTGCTACTACTTTGTCCCAGTCATTCTCTGGTCTTTGATTAAACGCAGACAAGTGACTGTGCATGGAGAGCCATGCCTGAAGCAGGTGAAAAGGCGGAAGTGTTCTGTAGAATGCGTACAGAGTTGAATGCTGTTAGATTAACAGTTGATGAAAAATAATTGCAGTGCGACAAAGGGATGCAAATGAGACCAGGCACACTAAAGAATGATCATTATCTTTATTCATACACACTTGCTTCCAAACTACAATTAATGTACCTAACAAAGCAAATCATGCAAACAAAGATTAGAGGTTATACAAATCGAGGAAAGCAAGGCGGTAATTTACACATCCATTTCACCCGTTATATAACCAAATCTTAACTGACAGTTGAATTGCCTCTATGTTCTGTCCTTAGGTCCTTATACAGAAGGAAAAACTGTAATGTCCGCTTTTTTTCTCCATACAAATTTGGGGTCTTATATGGTGTTTTTCAATAAGTGCTTTAAACATGGCATGGCTTTCAAAAAGCAAAAACAAAAATATGTAGGAAAACCAACCTCAAATGTTTCTGGTCATCTATAAAAGATATCCTAAAAGACCATCATAGTAAGGATAGGAGGTCAATTTTTAGAAAATCTTTAGACTCAAAATAGGAACTACCTTCATGTGTAATTTTGAATAGTTCACTGAACCCTCTCAAAAATGACATTCTTCCAGAAAGAACATCAACAGGAATCTACAAACCACCACTGGAAGTGATACTTGTAAAGTTAAGCAGAGGAGACAAAGACACAGTTTTATCAGAAAATGCAAAGCCACCTTTCATTTTAGAAAAAAAAGGTTCTTATAAAGTGAACTGGGTGTCTATTTTCTGAAAAGTAGGATTACATCTACCCACATATGCAATAGCTATGAAACAGAAGCTAGTAGGCACATTTTCTGCTGTTTCTTATTTCTTGGGATACTGAAGCAGTTCTGAATTGTCTGGTGGGAAAAATCCTATTAGGGCATCTCTGAATTTTCACCAGATGGGAGGTCTGGGGATGGTGCAGGGGATCCTCTCACCAACACGTGTCACAGAGCCTCACAGAGCAAGATAAAGGGTACTGGAGACCCAGGGTGTGCTACCTTAGGGCTGCGTCTGGGAGGGGGACAATACAGCCATCTTTCCTATAGTTTGAAAATGTCTAAACCTCAGGCAATTGTCTATTAAAAACAGAAGGAGCGTCAACCTGCTGAGATTCACCTGAGCTTACAATTACTCTCATGTGGACGTTACTCCCCTCTGACCTGGGTGAGTCTTGCAGTGGGAATGCAGGTAGGCACGCTCGAGCTGACCCAGGGTGAGACTCCCTTCAGGCTCTGTGTGGCTGGAATTTTACGAAATTGTCATAGCTTCATTTTAAAAACTCATCTTAAAAGAATTATTAAAGTTCTCTATAAAAAGTACAAATAGCCCTAGTACGTTGTTATATTGGAATTAACAAATTAATCTCTTCCTTTAGGATAAAAAAAATGTCTTTGGGACTTGTGGACATTATCGTAGGGTCACTGTAAGGCTGTCTGATGTCTGTGGTCCACATGGTTATTAACTAACAGCTGATCACATTGATGAGAGGCCCAGGGTTGCGTGAGCCCACGTGGAATCCTGAATTAATTGTCAGCATCATTCCTGGATGTCTGCCTTCACCCACACACAACTCAGGCAACCTTTTCTAATTTTCTGGAGTTCTCTAACAGCAGAAATAGACAGCGTTACCTAGATTTGCTGCATTGGCTCAAAAGGAGTATGATGGGAATGTTGACAGACCAGTGTATTTCAGAAACTGTAGCCCAAGGAAAATGATTTAAAAACATTCCCCAACACTCCTGGTCAGGTTCGTGCATCCACTAATAGCCCGAGTGCCTCTCTGCTGCCTTCCCAACATCCTGCCTGTCGCTGTCCCTGTAACTCTCCTGGTCTTCATCCTTTGGGACCCTGGATCAGTGTCCATCTCACAAGCAGGTTGCCTGCTGTGCTCAGGAGGGGGTGGGGCACTCCTGCCCTGCCGGGTTATAAAGAAACAAGAAATGGTGTGACGTGTACATACAAGAAATGGATGACTTCATGAGACCAAAGTGAGAAAATGACTGTCAGATGGGGTCACCTTCCGGAGGCTTTTAAAGACCTAACACTCTCACTTCCCCTCCTCTGCCATATTGAGAAAACAAATTCCACCAAAAAAGCCTCCTATATCTGCTAAGTGGAAGCAGGTGGGAAGTGCAGTGTTGGCTGTTTGTGCGACTTCTCCGTCTATCCCTGGCAGCTGGAATGCTCTGCAGGAAGTCAGAGGAAAGCGCGGAAATAGCTGGCTCCCAGGCCCACTCGGTGGTCTGGCTCTGCCCAAAGAAGTGGGAACCATTTCAAGGAGGGGTGCAGCTCCTCCCAGCTGCTGAGGATGCTGGTGGGATGGAGGGGGAGTATTTCCTAAGGAGGAACAGACTGTGTCCCTGGCAAAAAGCACAGTCTTGAAGACCAGCTGTGACTTTGTCTGTACCAGGGTCCCCAGATGGAAAGCCCCATGGCCCTCTCACACAAGCGTCTCTCCGGATGTCCTCAAACCCTACTCTTCTCTATCTCCTGGCCAGTTCAGCCCTAAGCCACTCCCCTTTCTTGGTAATATCAATGGGCAGCTTTCTTGAGGTCAACACCGTCCTTCTGGCAAGTTCCTGTACGCTCTGCAAGGATGTTAAGTCACAGAAGGATCAACAATCCTTGACTGGGTCACATGAATCTTGGTCTATGATATTCTTTCCACCAACCAACTCTGGACAAGATTCTAGAGGGTGTTCTATACCCCTCCCCCAACTTTCTACCCAAATTCCTATAAAAAGCCTAATGTATCCTTTGAGGAAAGGCAGACAGCAGTTCTGCAACTCCAGTGAGGCCACAGGATTAAAAGAGAAGGAGATGATGAGAGGAGAGATCACTTTGGTTCCTGGGGTTTCTCACCCACCTTTTGAATTACTTCCGGTTTGGAGGCAGGCCTCCTGTTATCCCTGGAGGGCTGGCCCTGACTCTGCCTCCCTCCACTCAAATCAAGCAATGGGTGACTTTGGACACAATGCTAAGAGCAGAGCTTGCAGCTCACTGGGCTATAGCCACAAAGTTCTGCTGAGTAGCAGCTACCGTCCAAGGGAAAATAATGTAGAACAATTTGAATGGCCTTTGGGGGTCACAGCCTGAAGGGTCCTGCAGAGACTCAGATGTGCTAATTCTTGTCTCTAGAGCCTGGAAATGTATGCAGTGATCAGAGGCAGGTAGTCCCTGAGCCTTCCTAAAGTCCCCAGGGACTGGACCCTTCAAGTCCCACCCCTCCATGCTAGCCTCCACCAGAGGTGCAGAAGGCCAAACAGCAGGCCTTTCCCTGCTGTTCCATTTCATGCAAGGTCTGTGAAACTGGAAAACGGTATTGCATTTTATCAGTCACTTCTGTGGCTCACAGTTGCTAATGGTTATCCACATGAGTTAGTCTTCTAGCAACAACTGTCTTGGGCTGAACATATTTTTGAAGTATTAGCATTTCTCTAAATTTAATACTCAATGTATAAAACAGGCTACCCTATGAACAATCCTCAGCCCCTTAGTTTTACCATTAATCCCCAATTCCACCCCGATTTGTCCTCCAGTCTGTTTTCCCTTAAGCAGAGTGCTGGCCTCATGTCAGGTTCCTTTCTCTGAAAACACTGTCACACACTCACTAAGAATACAAGACAGGGAGAGGTGGATGTATTTCCTAGAGGAGCAGCAATAATTTAAAGCTGTGCTTTGGCTGTCTGAGGGAAAGCTCAAGCCCACTGCTTGCTTAAAACACGCAGGCGGCTTGCAACCGGACAAACGGTGCATCGCGTGCATCCCTCTTGGGACTTTCTTCCCATCGTGGGGCTTGGCTGGGGTCAGTCTCATTGCTGCTCCACCCAGAGTGAGGGGACTGACCTTTCTGTCTCTGGGCTCTTCCTACAAACAAATTCTTTTTCCATTGGATGAAAGGGAGGGTCCTGAAGAGGACATGCCCTCAGAATGTAAGCTGACTAGCTGGATGTGAGGGATCAATGTGTAAGGACCCCTTTTGAGTTTTAGTCTCGAGTCCATAAAAGATGGCCAAAGAAATTACTCTTTTCTGGTCTGACCTGTTTCCTACTCCATCTCTCCCTCCAGTCAGGGATTTTCAGCAGGACCCAGGCCTCTTATGTCAAAGGCCCGTGGTAAGTGCATTATATGAACATCCAGACAGACGAACATCCAGACAGTAAAAATGAGGAGCCCTTAGCCGGGTGATGCTCTGGGAGGAAATAGAGCAGCTTTCTGTAAGGACCAATCGTTTCTTTCATTCTGACTTGTCTTTTGTGCTGCAGGAAACTGGTTCTTCTGCGGACAGTGCATTGGGAGGATTTCCTGCTCAAGACAAGCCCCCGGCAGGATGAGAATGACCAACCCGAGCAACAGCCAGAATGAAAGGTGAAGCCTCTGAAAACTGCAGGGACTGACACTTGGGTTGTTTCACGAAGTCTGTATCTGCTGGAACAATGGTGGGT
This sequence comes from Dolichotis patagonum, assembly GCA_004027295.1. Lineage (NCBI taxonomy): Eukaryota > Metazoa > Chordata > Mammalia > Rodentia > Caviidae > Dolichotis > Dolichotis patagonum. Next base: position 20,769 of record PVJX010015083.1, read on the forward strand.
CATTTTGGGGAAGCAAGACAGGCTACATCCTTCTGATGTCCAAGCACATACAGCAAGAAGGGAATTGCTCCATCTGTGCTGCCCTCGGTCTCCAACAATCACAGGTTAGAAGGAAGAACAAAAAACACGGACACAGACACACACACAGACAGACACACACACACAGACCTCAGCCCAGCTGCTGTGACAATGCTACATGTACACAAACACACCGAGGAAACTGGATTCGAACTCTTCCCACTGTCCCAAAAGGAAGAGGGACTCAAAGCAAAGAGGACATTAAAAAAACCAAGAGAGAGGCTGCTCTCAAAAATAAGCCCCACCAACAAAACCGATTTGTAGGTAGAATCAAATAAATGTCTATATATCTACCTATATATATATCTATGGAGATATATATAGTAAGAGCCTAATTAAACATGTAAAATAGCCATTCATTTTTGAAATTAGATCTACATTACAAAATTAATATATCTGATAGTGTGCAGGGAAAGGTGAAGAGAAAGCACAGCAGCAAAGAATTAAACTAAAACAATCATAAAAGCAGGTAAGAAACATAAACCTTCACAAATATAGCACAATTATATCTTATAAAATTATTATAATACTCTCTTTATACTTGATACTATTATATCAATATAGATTCACTTGGTATTAAGGTTTAATATAAACATGCAAAATCCATTGCATGATGCATTTGTAAAACATTAAAATCCTTCTAGCAAGAAAACATCTTTCAGCTCATAAGTATCCAAGTGTCCTGTTCTACAGAACCAGGTGTGTCATTCAGCACAACTGGAAATGGGAACCCAAAGTGTATTATTTTTCATCCCTAAGTGGATGTCAAGGGCTAAAGAAGGGAGGAAAATAAACCAATAGGTACTTATGCTAGAGTCAACATGTTAAGTTACTGTACAGCGTACTTCCATAAACGACACCACAGCCTATTAAATAAATAAGTAAAAAAAACCAAGGGGGATGCGAGGTGTACACTTCAGCTTCTTAGGAAGGGTAACGACATAGGTACCAAAATATTCATGTGTGTGTGTGTGCAGGGGCAAGGGGTTGGCTAACAACACTCATGAGTAGTGGCATGATTACTGATGGCACCCTGGATCGAAGAATAATCTCCCAGAGATCAAAATGGACAGACATACACACTGGTTTATCCTTGATCTGGAAAGATTTCACAAGCTCATTTAGCAAAGTCCTCAGATGATTTGGCCTCTTAAAAAGAATGCGAGTATCAAGATAGTTATCAATCAGTAGGGCAACAGATGAGATTCACTCAGCTCTCATTTGCAGTTTTCTTTCCTTTTTTCTTTCTTTCTTTCACCGCTGGACTACTCGTTGGGAACAGTGATTAGGTTCATCCTGGCCTTTCGGACTCTAGGGTCTTTTTCCACTGAGGCAGAGAACAGAAGCGGTGGGCATCTCGAAGCCTCTCCCATCCCCAGCCCCTCTAGGGTCACTCTCTGGGCTCCTTGCTCTTTCATTCCAAAGACTTCCGGGTGGAGACCTTTCCAGTCCATTGAGCTGGAACAGTTTCACTCTAACATCTCTGGTTAGGGGATCTTGATGGTGAAAATCCATAGATGGAGGACATGGAGAATATGTCAAATCGTACCAAAAAGGGGCAAGAGTCTGTTTGCTTTCTAGGAAGTGTTAACCTACAGCCAGGTGTGACTTCTACATAGTTAAACTGGACACTGTACGTTATGTCATCTTCCACTAAGACAATGTTCTTGGTTGTAAGAGAGAGACCCTGAAAAGTTGATCATGTGAACTAACGACCCTACAAATTTCAAGCCTCCATGTGGAACAAGACGCAGGCTGTGGCCTTCAAATTTTAGGATTAAGGATAATTTCCCACTTCTGGGGGCGGGGGTTGGGGGTGGGGAAGCATTTGCTCTCACTGGTGAGTTTCATACTGCACTCTGCAAGATTGGGTGCACAAACTGGGGGTTGACATATGAGAACCCTTCAAAATCAGACTGGTCTATGTTAGCGATGACCAGCTGATCTGGTGGTGTTAAGACAGGCTGCCCTCGTGTGAAGAACTTGTCAAAGTTTTCGGCTCCTTTGCCACACTGTGGAGAAAAAAAAAGAGGGAAGCTCAGTACATGTTATAAAGCCCAAGGAGCAGCTCTGACAGCACTCGCTGGGGAGGCGCGTGGCCTGGTGGGGCTGTTAGGCGGGAAGATCTTGGAGGGCTTGCAGGTCTACTGGAATCAGAAGCCAGGCACAGCAAACAATAGAGTTACTTGATTGTAAATATTTGCATACATCCAGAAAGAAAATCCTAGGTAGAAATGTACTGTTGGCAGTAAGGTAGCAACAAGGAGACAGCCTTTCTTATTTCACTTCCAGTTCACCAAGCAAGCCGAGCTACGAACATAGAAGTTGCACACACAGAGCCATCAGTCATGGCGCCACGTTGAAGAGGCCAGGATGTTGGTTGGGAAGGCAGGCAGCTACTCCCGAACTGAGCGGGTTAGGGTACTGCTCCATAGCTGGCCCTTTGCAAAAATATTCGCTATAAAGCAAAGGCTGCTTAGCTTTGCCTCCTTGCTGGGGCATTCTAGATACTCAGAGTCTAAACTAATCTTAGCCAGTAGGGGAGAGGTATGGTGGCAAGGGTGGGAGATGTGCTCTTGGGTCCCGCCGGAATTCTGCAGGGCTGGTCAGTTGACAGACAGGGCACTGTGGTGCGCACTTGCAATGTGGTCTCAGACTGGAGATTTGCACAGGTGCTCTGGGGAGGCTGGAGAGGCACAGCAAAGCCTGCTGTCTGTCTTGAATGTTACTCTCCTCCAGGACCCACCAGCACCCTGTGCCAATTGGCGGTGGAAGCCAATGTGCCCCGAGATCATCTCAGAAACACGGCACATGGCTGCATAGGGAGCACTGCTGCGGAGCCTGAATCGATCTGAGGGAAGGAGGTGTACACCTCACTTTTCCAGCTGCCCATAAGCACTGCAGCATCCCACACTCTCCAGGACCCAAGGCGATCCTGAAATAAGAAGAGCTGGGCACTTTAATGGTGCTACTAATGATGATTTTTCTAAGTGTTGCAAATTACTGCCTTTTTACCTACTGGTAGTTCTATAAGAAATGCGAGTGAATTCTGAGCAAACATAAATTGAACTCAATCAGGCATTCTTGTGGCTTTAACAGAGGGTAGCTCTAGGTAGACTGAAGTGGGATCCACCTGATTTACTCATCTGTAAGGCAGGGAGAGTAACTGTACCTCCCTCTCTGGGTTGTTACAAAGATTGAAGGTGCAGTTTCACATGGAATTCAGCATGTGGTCAGAGTACAATACATATTGCTATTTTTTTATAAGACAAGTTTAGTCTTATGGGCTGCGCTTTCTCACACCTCTTCCATTTTCTTTTTTTTTTTGAGACAGGGTCCCGCTACATAGCTCAGGTTGGCCTTGAAGTCACCATGTAGCCCCAGGCTGGCCTTGAACTCATGGTGATGCTTCCCTTCCTCCTGCTACAGCTTCCCAAGTGCTGGGATGACAGGCACGTGTCACCTCGCCTGGCTTACTGCCATTATTTTCTAAGATCCTCTAGTTTCATTATAGCTTTTGCATCCTTGGCAAAATAAAAAAACTTGCTCCTAAGTACATGTGGGGGTCCTAAATTCAAAGTACAATCTTTATAAAAAACAGCTTTCTTTACTGGTCTCATTTTTCAAAGGCAGGTCCTAAATTCAAAGTACAATCTTTATAAGAAACAGCTTTCTTTACTGGTCTCATTTTTATTTTTATAAGCAACCATCCACTCGAAACCCTATGAGGCTTTATGCCACTGGGGGTCTGTGTGGGTCTGGGTAGTGGGAGAGAGTTACGTGTGCTAAAGTTGTCTGAGGGCTCATCAAGTCAGTCTTCAGAGGCCAGACAGAGACCTGCTCATCACAGTCCTGCCTCCCACAGAAGGGACAGCAAAGCTTCACTCTGCATTTCTATGATGCTTTTCTTTAGGAGAGGACAGAGCACTTCAAAGCAAAGATCAGCAGAAGCAGAATCTACAGTTCCCATCATCCTACATGCATATCCCACTGTGAACCACTGAAAAGGCTCTTCAAAAAGCACCCAAGGGCACACTCCCCCTCCCCTTGCCACCCGATGCTGTCCCAGGAATAATCAGGAATCTGCACTTGGGTCCCTGGACGAATAACAGAAACTGGCTTCCATGGAGGCACCACGTCCAGATACTGTTGTGATGATAGAAACAGCTAAAGAAACAGCTCTCCTTTTGAAATAGCAGTGTTCTTAACCAGGGAAGATTTTTCCCCCCAAGGGGCTCATTTTTGATTATCATTACTTGAGCAAGGGGTGCCACTGTCAACTAGTAGACAGAGACCAGAATGTCGCTGAACATCCTAAATGCACAAGACAGTTGCTTCCCAGCAAAGATTTCTTGGCTCAAAATGTCAACAGTGCTGCTGTGGAGAAAACCTGGGACATAGCTGTGTGGATTGTACTGTGAGGCTGCACAGATCCCAAGGTCAGAATGAAGGTGAATGGAGGAGCCTAACAAGGAAACTGCAGAACGGCGGTATGTGAGAACGGAGAATGGAGAAGCTGCAGAAGCCCAAGGCAAAGCAGCCGCTTTGGAGGAACACATCTTTTTGGAAACTGATTAGTCAATACCTACTGCCTGGATGAATTCAAGTGAATCTATTACTGGTGCTTCCAGAGGCTGGGAATGTGCATCCTTAATAAGACATCATTTGTGCTTCTCTTGGTAACTCGCTAACCATAGAGAGATGAACAAGAAGGAATTTCTGAGAAAAAGTGATTAAAGAGTGTGAATCCCTAAAAGAAAAGACAAAGTGAGCCATGGTAAGATGTGCCTTGGTTCAATAATGTCTGTCTAGCTTTAGATTTACTGATTTGTTCTGAGAAACTGTTGCACAGGTCTGACCCTCTCCTTTGAGTACTGTCTGTATGACACTGCACTCACAAATCACCTTCCAATGGGAAGTTTCCAAAAGTCATTGGTTTACTGCCAAAGAAAAATGAAAAGCAAACTAAGAGGAAAGTTCTGAAAAATCTAAAAAGGATGTCATGTCGACCTGAACACCAAGAAGGATGGGGATGTATGCTTGAGGGTATCAAATTCTACAGTTTGTGTCCCAAGAAGGGTTATTCCAGGGCTTCTATTGCTTGTGAAATCAAATATTGTAGAGAGAGAAGCAAAAGTCCTCTGTGGCTAAAGTCTCGTGCCAGCCATGGCTATGCTGATGGTTGCAGCACTAAGGGGAAATCAAGGGCCAGGGACCAGTGTAATCACTGCTCTGTGATCACAGAGCAGAAATGCAGCTGTTGGTCTCCAAACCACTCACCACTGGAAACACTTCTTTTCTTTCTCACTGCAAATCTCTTTGGAATTTTCCCCAACAGAGAGAGGAGAGAGGACAGAGACCAGAGAGGGAGAGAGAAAAGGAGACACAGAGAGAAAGGGAGACAGAGAGTGACAGGGATTGGGAGAAATACTATTTTTCACCATATATTTAGTACTGTGAAAAATATTACTTCTTTTCCTGATATGGAATATCTTTCAATGCTTTGAACATTAGCCCTCCATACCTCTAAGCAGAATTAGACCCAGGAAGAGACAACTTCCCTTGAATTACTCGTTTTTCAAGATGTTGTGGAGGGTGGGGGCTGGGATTTAGCTCAGCAGGGCTAAGCGCCTGCCTTGCAAGCAGGGAGTCCAGGTTCCAACCAACCAACCAACCAAACAAACAAACAAAAAACCCCACAAAGATATTATGCAGAAAACTGCCACAGACTAGCACTACTTTAAAAGGATCATGGAAGTCAGGGGTCTCTGGATCCTTGGGAAAAGACACACAGTAGATCTAACAGGTTACTAAGTTCCCAAAGCTTTTCTGCCTACTACCTATGATCCAACTCTACTCCTAACAATAGGCCTAATGGGCAGTGGGTCTCAGGTGCCATCTTGGAACTGGGTAGAGAACAAAGAGAGACAGAGATGAAGGGGTTAAGGAACAGCTAGTGGATCTGTGAGTGAGCAGGTGAATGAGTGACAAATGAAGCCAGTCTGACTGCAGACATCTCCCTGACACTCCTCAGGTACAAAGCAGGAAGGCTATTACCACAGCCATTTGAAGGGCTGCCTCCATGGTCGTCTGTGCCTGTGGCAGTTGGGTTGTTCACAGCCTCCAAGTTCTAGGTCATCTGACACACACAGCATCGAAGGTAACCTGTGAGCAAAACCCTTGGCTAGGCATGCCCGGTCTTCACCTTCAAAGACCACCCACATCTTTTACCACCTGATGGTTTCGCCAGCTAAGATGTGATATGCATGGCACAACTGGCATGGGACAAAAATGGAAGGGAAGAGGGCACAGGAGACACCCCACAGCTGACCGGGCCATGGCATTAGCTCAGAGAAGGCCCCTGCTACTCTTGGAGATGGGATGGAGTCTAGTGTTCACCAGGCAGGGTTGACGTTTGATGAGAGCAGGTGGCACAGAAGAGTGAAGGGCCAGGGTACAGCTGTGAGAAATTCACCGCATCTCTCTGCATAGTAAAATGGGGGCAACTACCTTCCAACGCTGCTGTGAGGATGGAGGAAAGACGCGTGAGAGACCTTTCTCAAGGATGAGGCCAACAGAGACATAAGGTACCACCCACGTAGCAGTGTGGAAAGGCTATGTGATCAATATTTGAGGGACGAACCCTATTAGTAACCTACTTCCTTACGTCTGGACTGAGGAATGAGCTCTTTTGTCATTCTGACATCCCTTAGCCATTTGGCAAATGCATCAAGTAATAACATGAGCCCAGGAGAAATCAGGGATGTTTGTGAAGAGGTTGGAAAGCATGGAAGGATGTTAACTTTGGGGAGGCTGGATGGCAGCACTCCCCGTCCAAGCAAAGCACTTCCAAGCCCTGGCATCCTGTGCCCTGGCATCCTGTGCCCTTGCGTCCTGTGCCCTGGCATCCTGTGCCCTTGTGTCCTGTGAGGGTGCAGGAGAGGCCGAGCTGCGCTGCTTCCTGGCTGAGGCTCCCCTGTGGCAGCCCCACTGGGCACGGGCACTGCAGATGGTGGTCTCAATCCTGCTCCTTAACTTGGTGTCTCAGTTGAATAGAACAAAACCCTACAAGCATTGAACAGGAGTACTTAAAAAGTATGAGTGTTAGAAAGCAAAATCAAACAAAACTCAGAAGAGTGGGCAGAGTACAGAACAAATAAAGCACAGACATGTATTGTAAAATGACAGGAAAGAAAACACAGAAAGGTGGGAATGCCTGCCCCGATTCTACAGGCAGCACGACGCGCGTCTTTTCAGTACTCTACTATACAATGGGGCACATTAATTCGAACATCCCCACCGTCTCTTATAGATCATAGACTATATTCATGGAATGAAATAACCATCGGAAGTGCATGGATGTGTTGTGCCTCGGAATTCCTGGGAGGTGAGGTCCACACCGTGACCCCCCAGGGAGGGCTCTGGCCACTGCTCTGCCCGCTCCGTGCAGGTCAGCATGCTCGGGGGGGTCTCCATGCGTGACCAAGGCAAGCGGGAGCACACAGTTAGAGGTTAAGGTGAGGTTAGTTTGCTTGTGTAGTCACCCATGTTTTGGAATTGTGCTCACCGAAGGCCGGGATGCCCACTGAAGCCAGTGCATTTTGGTACAGAAAGTCTGGAGGATAAGAATGGACAGAGGAGAGGATTTGGAAAACAGTCAGTTCCTGGCCTTGGAGCTCCAGAGTCGAGAACGGCCAGGTAAAGAATGCCATGACCCCACTTGAGCTGACATGGTAAAACCTCTGCAGTACATATGTCATTGTGTGAAGGGTGCAGGATACAAAGCACAGTACAGCCTCACCTACGTTTGTGTTCACACATGCATCTAACTTTCTAGAGGTTACAGGAAAGATCGTAAGTAGTGGGATCAGTAGTTGGGGAAGGAGAGATACCTGTTCTTTTACACCCTTTTCTACTACTTAACTGCTTATTTCACCACAAAGAGATAGTATTTAATAATAATAACTGTTCTAAAGGGACTAGAACTTTGCCCATTTTCTACTAGCATCACCTGTGCTGAGGACCTAGAGATGGGCTATGTTTCCTAGACAGAATTAAATAGTGCTTGCCTCACCTCTTGCTTTAGCGCACTATCTCAGAAGGGTTAGATGCTATTCAGAGAGGTGGGTTTTATTTGGGGATGACACAGGCTATCAGCCCCATTTCATGAGCGCATCCTCGTGGGAGTGCAAGGCATGCACGGACAAGGCCCAAGGTTCCGACGTAGCGTGGGCTCTTTCCTGTGAGTACAAATGTGCTTTCTGCTTGGTCTTTCTTTCTATCAACGTGCAGCTTCACAGGACTTCAGGTTCTTTTTCCAAGAACAGTACAATGCCCATCATGGTCAGAGACATTCACTTCAGACAAGGGAAACTTACCAGTCCTTGCAAGCAGCCTGAGTCAGACAGGGCTGTATTTACGTCCTCCCTCACCACTGCAGCTCCGAGGCTTGCCATAGTGCTACTTATTTCTATTGATTATTATTTTACATATCTCATTTCTTCCAAGGGCAAAAGTATTTGGGCAAATAACTAGCAAAGAGTAGGAAAAACTGCTTGCCACTAATGAACCAAGTGAAAAACCAGTCCTGGACTGATTTAAAGGCTTAAAACAAACCTACATATGCCATGATGTGATTTCTTATAGTCTCTAAAGGCTGCCTGGTATTTTATGTTGTCAGCAAGGTTCCCAAGTCTTGAGAATCTCACTTTTAATTAGCATCACCATTACTAGCTCACTGGAAAGACCAAGAATGTGAATCTGTTTGTCACTCAAGAGAACTGCTTACTGCACCTGTGGTATTGTACCAGTTAGACAGTCATGGCAGGGCCCTCCTCTTCTGTCTGGATCGCTGCTGCTCTGTACAAACAGCTCTGCAGAGTAATTGCTCAAAGAACACTGTATATGAGTTGTCCTCATGTTTTGAAAATACACATGGAATTATACAGTTGTCAAAAGGCACAATACCTGCAACTTATGCTCAAATGGTTCAGAAAAGTGTGTGTGTGTATGTGTGTGTATGTGTGTGTGTGTGTGTGTGTGTGTGTGTGTGTAGATACACAGGCTCAAACCGAGAATGAAAAAAAAAAAGTACAGCAGACACAATGAAATGTTAACACTTAGGGAATCTGGGTAAAGGGAATGCAGAAAGTCTTTGCACTAGTTTTTTAAATTCTTTTGCAAGTCTGAAACTAGAAATCTCAAAGTATTTTTTTAAGCATAAAAAGGACTACTGCACCAACTCTGAGAATGAAATCATCATCAGACTCTTTAACCAAGCCAATGACACTGTGAAACACAGACTGCATGGTGACAGAAGGACGGCTCCTGACTGCACCTTCTCGTCACAGTGGTGCCCACACTTGTCCTTAGTATTTATTCTCTTGGGCCCTTGCTGCAAGGATGACAATGTCCGGATGAAAGCTGTTCTATTTTTCCTCTTTCTTTTTGATAAAATAACTACAGTGATTTCCCGAGAAAGGCCGCCTCTGAAAGTCAGGCCCACTTTTCCGGGTGCCCCACTCACCTGTTCTTCATGGTCACTTTATAAATTAATTGCTCGCTAATCATGCAAGTGCAGTGACTCTTCTAGCTTGCCTATGAACTTGCTATTCTGCTTCCTGGTGCCAACAGGTAAAATGTTTTAAAACAAAAATCAACTAACTGTATATTTCTGGTATGTATATAAACAGCTGCTCCTCATGGGGAGGAGGAGGGAAATGTGAAGGTCATTTTATTCACACGAATGATGAATCCAGGATAAAACCTTGCAAGAGTCCGAGGGACACTGATTAGAATCCTCTTTCGCTTTTCAGGCCACCTGCGTCCTCTGCACTTGGGGCCGTGGGAGGCATGCAGACACGTCACCCCCCCTTGGTAGCTGAAGATGAGCCTTTTCAGAAGCATTACATGTTAAACACTTAACGTGTCTCCCTCCGTGGACCCTTCTGCACACTGCAGGGCCTCTTGTCGATGGTTCGGGTTTATCGCTCACCCTCGGAGCAGGGCCCTTAGGGCACGCTTCTTTGAAGTCCCCAAGCTCTGTTTGGACCGTGCTTCTTTCACAAAGAAGAGGAAAGAGTCATGTGGCTGCTCTGCTTCCAGAACAGCTGTCTGCTTTGTCTTTGCTCTTGTACCAAACAAACCAGCACAGGAAAGGCTTTACCCCGTCAAGTGATCGTCCCACCTCCTCATCAATCATCGGTCTTCACAACAGTGCAGCTGGCCTTCGGGGCGACTCTGGCCATTGCAAGGCATGTTCTCATCTGGTGAGGTGACTGCAGCCCTGCACCTGATGCCCGTCACTCTGTGTTCTCCTTTCTGTGTCCTCGTACACAGCAGTCAGGCCATGGCTGTGCAGCAGATCCTGGCCTTAATGTCCCTGGGAGATGGAAGTCCCACGTGGGACCTCCTGATGAGTCACAGCACTGTGAAGCGTCTTTTGCACAAGGGCCTTATATTTCGTGAGGCCCTTTACTTTGGTCAACGTCACTCCTAACAATTGGTAAGCTGCTTAAGAAGACCCCACACACTGGGAACTCAGTTCTCTGGATAAGCCTGTAGCTGTCCTGTGGTATGATATCCCTACCCTCCTTAGGAAGCCAGTGATTCTGGAATAATCTATCACTGGAGGTTCAAAAAACAAACATAAAACAAAGATGATCGATTCTCAATTCTACAAGCACAAATTTGGTATCCAGAAGTACTCAGCAAATAACTGTGTCCTTGAAGTCCTAGAGCTGGTATTTGACAATAAAGGTTTAATGCCATGGGACTGCATTTGAAGACAGCTAACCGCCCTCAGTCCTGTACATCCCAGGGAAACTGATTTCACCAGTGCCTGCTAGAAACCCAGCAGTCATACTCTGCGGAAACAGACAAGGTTTGTCACCCAGGCCCCTGAAAGCTGCTCTGAGATAGGTCCTGGATCCAGGCTCCCAGGCGTGTGAGGCTTGTGTTGCTGCATCTCTCTTTGAAATACCAAAACCACCTGCCAGAGAAGGCTCAGCTCTGCATTTTATCTGTAAGCCCTTTGGCTTGTCAACCAGTGCTGGGTCAGTGAGCCATACTTTAGACCTAGAGATCTGGGAAACCGCATCCTGGAATAACGCTCCTCTGTCCTAAATGTCCTCTTCAATTGCCTGAACTGTTCTTGGCATGGCAGCTTTGCTCCAGCATGATGCCCTTTCATGAAAGGGCCCTTGTCTGGGACTAGAGCCAAACTCTGCTGCCAAGCACATTGCATGGAGGAAGGACCAGGAAAAGCAGAGCTCTGAGGTGGTTCTTTGCTGGCCATGCAGGGCCCAGAACCTCCCCACATACCTCTTTGCCACTGACTCTCTTCCGCCTTGCTTCTAACCTCCTGTGCCGCGTGTCTGTCCCACCGGCCCAGCTCCTGCCCTGTGTTCTTCCTGGCTCCTTCCTCTCTTGTGCCCTGGGTCTGAGGTAGGACGAGCTTGCTATAGCCAGATGAGTTGCTCCCTCCCTCCGGTCAGTGGGAGCTCTCCCAGGTCTAGGCCTCTGTCTTCAGTTTCTGCTTCTGTTTGCATCTGGGGGCTATTTCTTTACTTCTTGAGACAGGGTCTTGATAGGTAGCTTTAGCTGCCCGGTGCTGGGGCTACAGATATGTGCCACCTTGCTGTGCGAGGTGTGAGAGGGTATTATTTCTTTACAACAAAAGACAATTTGATCTTCTTTTCTAATTTTAACCAGTGCGTAGTTTAAAACAAAAACAGAACAAAACAAAAAACTCAAAAAACAAAAAAGAAACAAACCGCAGCACTCCAGGAAATAAAAAAATAAATACTGCTCATACCTCAGCTGTCCGCTAGGGGAGCCACTTTGCCTCCAGTGTTTCCATGGCCCACAGGGAGCAGCTCATGTTTTTGGCTGCCTGAGCTAAGTTACCTTTGGTTTTTCCTACATAAGAATCTAGGGCCAAGTATCCATCCATGAAAAGTGGGAAACTCTGCAAATAGTTTCTTCTGAAATCAAGGTGAGAAGAAATAGAAACAAAGAAGGTGTGTTTTATGGTCCGTTTCGCTGCATCTCATCTCTTTCTGGAAAATGACAGACAAGTGATGGCGCTTTGCTCAAACCCTAAAGCAGGGTTGGTACGTGTCTCTACCCCTAACACAGGGTTGGTACGTGTCTCTACCCCTAAAGCAGGGTTGGTACGCGTCTCTATGTGATCCCTGCAAAGCAGCAAGCTGCCTTTAGGAGGCTGTTGCCTACCTTTCACATTTAACTCAAGAAGACAAATAAGTACCGAAGGCAGAGGGAACAAAGAAAATTCCTGCAGGAATTTTCTGCTGAGGTCATCTGAGCACCATCCTCTCTCTGCTCAGCTCTCCCCAAACCTCCCACCTAGATTTTGTGCCCTGAAAAAGACAGTCCCCTGTGAGTTCCCAGGGTCCAAGAAGGCTAAAGACAAGGTGTGCATGGAGTGGGGGGAGATACACAAGGGCCTGTCTGAAATGATGATTCAGGAGGAAGTCAACTGACCTGATTAATTTTAGTTTGTTTTCAGTCTGTGCTAAAAATGTCTTGGGAAAATAAAGTCAGGTGGGCTCACCACCAGCAGTTTTATTCTTGGACCTGAGAACAGGCACTTTGGATGAGGAAGTTGCTGCTCTGAGAACAAGAGAGTGTTATCCAGGCAGTGACTCTGCCACCCCAGAGGTCCCCCTTGGCCTGTTTATGATGGGAGGCACCTCTCAGGGACGGCGTTGGGCAGGGCTAGCAGGGCGGATGCTTCTGACACTGACTGTGGGATAAAGCAGCTCTCCTTGCAGTCTTGAGAGGAAAGCACTAGGCCAGCAGCCCAGTGCTAGCCAAGCAGGGCAGGCTGAAAGGCGTGAATCCTGCAGCCCTTATAGAGAAAGCACAGGGACACACAGGTGCCTGGGCCCTGCAAGGCGGCAGGTGGGATGCGTGAGGAGGCTGGGGTCCTGAAGACACCTAGCTTACCTCAACGGACAGAACAGTAAGAAAGGCACGCATGGGTTGCTGTCAACTACCAGAACCAGCTGTGGGGCTGCCACTGAGGAAGAGTGACAGTGCAGTGGGGAAGGACACGGGCTCGGTCCTGGCTCCACAACCTCTCTGCTGTGTGTCCTCCTGTACGTTACTCAGCCTCTCTGCACCTCAGTCCTCTCAACTGCAACCTGGGGACAATAATATCCTTCTCACAGGGGTGTCAGGAGGATTCAATAAGTTCTTATCTGCAAAGCACTGAGAACAGGGCCTGGCATTGAGTGTTTGTTAAATAAATGGAAGAAATGGGAATCACACAAAGAATCTGAATAAAACTGGCAGTGTGGAGACTGGTGGTTGCCATGTGCTTGCTGTGGACGTGGTGGCCATGTGGGAGCTGAGTCAGAGCCTGCCTGTGATCTGGTACACATGAATGTATGGATCAGGGCAGATCTAGGAAAGTCAAAGAGAGATGTGAGGCCTGAGTCCTGCCAAGGACCCAGGTAGGCCAAGGAATATGGCTGGGTGGGGTGTGGGTGTCCCAGAGTCTGGTCCTCTGTACTGTCCTGTTAAGGGCAGGGACTGCAAGGCTCCCCGTCCTCTGTCCTTGTTCTCCAAAGCCAACAGGCATCCTGGCTGTTCAGACTCCAGGACTGGAACTTGGCCATTTTCCTCAGCTTGCTAAACCAGGGGTCACCGACTTCCTTTCTTCCACATGAAAGGTGGGTAGGTCATAAGCAGAACCTGGGAAGCCCGGAACACAGGCTGCTTTTCTGGACTCACCACTTTGGGCTTGAACGGCGGCTGGATCTCCCTGTTCTCCAGCTTCTCCCAGTCGATCCTCCGGAAGAAGGCGTGCTCCCTCACATCTCTCTCCCCCTCGGGCCCGCAGCCCAGCCGCTTGGCTGGGTGTTTGGTCATCAGCTAGAGAAAGAGGAGGAAGACAGCAGGTTGGACAGCAATGGATTCCCAGAGACGGTGCCTTCCCTTGGCCTGGTTCTGCCTCCAGCCTTGGTGGTGGAGGCGCCTGGACAGTGTCAGGAAACTTAGCAAGAAACTGCCAAACACGACATGCCAAGGGGGACTTTTTTTTTTATAGGGGTTGCTATGAATAGGACAATGGAAAGCACTCTGAATCCTTGGCCAGATACAATAAGAATTCATATATTATCTGTTTTAGATCTGCTATTCTATATGCATAGCTGGTAAAAAGTATTGTAAACACTAAAAATGCATATTCTGAAAGTGTGGGAGGCCAGTATCACGCAGGACACTATAATAAGCATCATAGCCTATTTACTGCCTTGACAAAATATTATCAATCAACGCCTCATGGATTAGGAAAACACATGCTGCAACAGGAAACTGGCCAGTTAATAAACACGCTACTGCAGGATGGAGGGCCAGCGCTGACTGTGAGCTCTTCAAAGGCAGGATCCAGTTCTCCCCGGCCTTTGAAAGACATGCTAAGTGCTTTGCAAACAGCTGAACTAATCAGAAAATATTTTTTTTTAAAAGTGTGCTGTATTCCAGGTCACTAGGCCTGAAAAGAATTTTGTGACCTAAAACTTACTATTAAACTCTAGCCAAGTCACAACCAGCAATTCCATTCCTAGGCCTTTCCTTGAAAGAAATATGTTGATATGTTCACCATAACACAGGACCCAGAAGGTTCCCAAGAGTTCTATTTGCTACAGCCTCAAGTCGAAGCGGAAATATTCCCGGCGTCTGCCAGGAACAGAATGGGGGCACAAACTGCAGCGTGTTCCCACCGTGAGCACCACACGCAACATGAACGAAGAAGCCACACCACACGCGGCAGCGTGGCCACACCTACAACTGCACTACTGAGCGGAAGCAGCCAGGCCCAGGAGTGCGGCACACAAGACCTCCTGTGTGCAGAGGTCAAACGGGGCAAGGGCAAGGCCAACCCTGTAGTCAGAAGGAGGGTTCCTGACTGTCTTGGGGATAGATGGGCTCTCGACAGGGCTTCTGGGGTTCTACCTTCTGATCTCTTACTGGGGTACATTCGTTCTGTGAAGATTTGGTGCTTGGAACACTGATGGTTTGTGTCTGTCTCTGTAAGTACATTGTACCTCACAAACACAGAAACTAACAAAGACTAAGGGCAGCAGAAGGGAGTAGTCACCCCCGCGCGATTCCATGAAACGGACTGGAAGGAGCTGGGCAGAGCAGTGCAGGGCTGGGCACTCCCGAGTGGCCCAGGAAATCTTGGTGTTTGAGTCCATGCCTGGTCTTCATTTGTCCCATTATGCCCTGCATGTCACTGAGTTCTAGCTCTCTGAGGCCAAAAATGGCATGCATTTGCGGTATTTCTAGTCTCTCTAGGAATGTGGAAAAGGGTGTCGTCCCTCTCGGTCCTTGGTCACAGAAGGGATCCCCATCCACTCACTCCTTTGCAGATGGAAACGGCCTCCTTGGACAAGGATTTGGGGTAGGAAACGTTGTGCTCCATTATAGACTGGAACAGCTCGTCCTCATCTTCACCGTCAAATGGAGGCTGATCCAGCAAAGGAAAAGAGGGGGAAACAGTTAGGAGCGGTTCACGCACACAGTGGCTGAATTCTAATGCAGCCCGGAGAAACAGACTTGGTTTTTCCAGCACAGCACAGGCAGCAGAGTTAGCTCTGTTAACTTGGGGTTTAATTAGATTATCTTTAATTAGGCTGGTGGTTGTTTTTCATTTTTAACTCTGTCCCTTTAATTATCTTGCCCTGAGCCACCCCAAACAATCCTTAGAGAAAATGTTTTTGAGTAATGTTTTTAATGATTTGCAAATACATTATAATTAATCCATTAATCTTACAATCATGTGCTAAAAATTTAATTATGATGAAGCCAGGTTACAGATGGTCTTGTGTTCAGAAGGTTGGGGGTGGGCAGAGAATGCCTAATGCCTTTACTTGGGATGCAGAGAACTTCAGAACACGGGCAGAGAGGATGACCTTGGGCCCAGGAGCCTACACTGTGACTTCTGATCCAGCAAAGCTGCTCTGTGGGGTGTCAGGTACACCCACAGAAATTGAGCTTCTTTGGACATGTCCTTTGACATGTCTATTGGGTTAACGACCCTAGGCTGAGGGAGCCATAGGACCATTATGGGCCATCATGGGTTTGAGGCGGATCTGAACCAGAATTCTGGCTCTTTTCTTCCTAACTGGATGTCTACTGGCAATGGGCTTATCTCTTTAATATACCCTTCTCTACATTTTTTTTTTAGTGATTCTACAGCACCTGTTACTGTGTATTGTAGACACTATGAGCTGACGGGCCAGTACCTGGTGGTTCTAAGGAGACAGGGGAGCTTTGAGGGAAGGGTTTGAGACTCCACTAGCAGCCAAGTCTGAGCCCAGGATGCCCCATAAACCTTCTCTCTAGCATGTCTTTCATCCTGACGGCAATACCTGATGATCTGTCATGCTGAAGGGATGTACACAGGACAAACAGGATTATGGGAAACTCCTTAGCATCCCCTTTGGTATAGTTAATCTCAACTTAGTGTAAGAAAGGCAGATTGGGAGTATCCCCTGTAGAGAGTCAGACCAACAGCTAGGTGAGGAGTTAGTGAATGGGGGTCCCAGGCCCAGGGGGAAGGATGTCACCTCTGTAAAGACCCCTCACTGACCTGGTGGAAGCATGCAGGTGGGTGAGGACAGCTAAAATTAGCTAGCCTGTCAGTCAAAGTCAAGCAGGGTGGCCCGTCACAGTGTGTTGACATGGTGCATTGCCATGGGGGTCCGCAAGGCAGGTCAGTTAGGGGTGGTGCTGACTGTAGAGGCCACTGTGTCAGTAGCAGGATGTGTCACCTCTGTGTGCAGAGGGCAAAGCAGGGCAGGCCCAGGCTGTACCTGGCCGAGAATTGCTGTGGCACCAACCCTTTGCCTCTCCCACCATGACCTCTTGGCCTGATCCTGCCACCAGGCTTCTTATCATATGACATCTCATCTTCCCTGACAAAGGGTCCAGAAGAGCAGCCAGGTTTTGGCTGAGATCTTAAAAACTAAAATGAACAGGGTCTGGGCTCTTCCCTGGCCTGGGAGCTGTGCTCTCTGGGAGCACCAAGTACTCCCAGTGTGCACTGAGTCCTCACAGCGTGAACAGCATTCTCTGAGGTGAAAGGGGCACAGCCTGTGTTCCCCAACTGTCACTCCACACCTCACAACATGGCCCCTAGGATTTCTGGTAAGGATCAGCTACGTAAACTGCAGGTTTTGGATCCTTTATTAAAAATATTAAGAATTTCAAGATGGTGATGACAGAGCATTACACCAATCATGCAGCTCCTCTGCAGTTTGGGCCTGGTGTGGGTTGTGTGCCCAGGAAGCCAGTGAATGTATTATACTTCATTGAGTGGTGACAAGGGCGTCCTCTGGAGATGCTCAACTACTAGTGGCAGGAGTGCGCCTCAAACAGTTCCAGTCAAAGTCCTAAAGATGCTCAGGGGATCCTTCTACAGGAAGCCTCCCCATCTGAAGATGCTCAGGGCGAGGTTCCCTGACCTTTCCTCCCCTCATAATAATCGAAGACCAAGAGCACTTGATTGTTTCATGCCACAGAACAGCTTTGCCTGATGAGCTGCCCCACAGGCTCTGACTTCTGAAATGGAAACTACTGGGTGAGGGGTTAGGTTTTAGCCATTGTGGGTGAAAAGTAGACTTTTAGCCTCAAGTCTTCTCTGTGCCTCTCTGAGGACAGAGCTTTTGAATTCTGACACTCCCCAAAGGGCATTCTTTAGAACCTCCATCCTATAGTCATTCCCGGGTCAAAGTTTGCATCTCATACCCTATTTTGGAGATGTGTACTAATATTTACACTTAGAGACCCTGGAAAGTCCTGCAGTAAATAAATCTGTTTAATTTGGTGTGAATCCTTAGTCTGGGCTTGGAAGGATCCTCAGAGGCTGCTTAGGCTGGTCCGTTGCAGTAAAATGCACTGCAAATTATAACAAAATCCACACGACCAAAAAACCTTGGGATAGAACTTGAAGATTCACCTGGGTTCCATCCCTGGTGTGACCCAAGGGCTAACGTTTGTCTTGTCATCACATTCCAGGGAGGGGACAAGCCTCTAACCTCTGTCAACTGCTATGACTATGCTGGGAATAAGGGAGGGAAAGGCGGTGATAAGGACGACAGTGACACTGACCTCAGGCTCCTCCTGCACATCAAGCAGTTGGCAGCATTTTGTAGGCGCCACATACCGATCCCACAGGCAGGTGAGCTCTGTGATGCTCTGCTTGTTGCCTTGGCCAAGGCTGTGGAAGAGCCAGGATTCTAATCCAGGAGCAATCTCAGAGCCTGGGCTCTTGCTAATTACAAGGGCTGCCCCTGTGAGGTGGGGTAGGGCAGGGTGCCCCTGTGAGGTACTGTGGGCTGAGCAGAGGGGCTCAGGGGTGGCTCTGGCGCTCACAGGAAATGCTGCTAGCATTGGCGGGGGTGTGTGTGTGGAGCTGTCCTGGTGAACTTTAAAGGGCTAACTCATGTCCCGCACAACATCAGAGGTAAGTTCTGCAAATAAAAAGGAGCAGCCTAGGGGTCCAAGATGTCCCAAGTCACTGTGTGGAGAATGCCTGAGCTCTAGGGTTGACGGGATTGGTCGGCTTCCCTCACAGCTGCAGGTCAGACAGATGCTTCTGGAGTCACCTGCCTGGCTGAAGACGACAATTAAAAAAGGCAGATGAGGGATGTACTTCAGCATAAGGCTCGGGAAGAGATTGGCTCCCCTTCCAGGCCTAACATACCATCAAATCAAATGCACACCTTTTCCTACTTTGTGTCCTCAGTTGCGAAGATCTAGATTAGTGTTCTAATGTAATAAAATACACATAAAATTTGCCATTGTGGTTGGCAGTGAAGTTCTGTGGTGAATGCTTGCCCAGCATGCACAGGGTCCTGGGTCCAACCTCTAGGACTTCCATCCCAGATTATAATCTTACCCACTTTTAAGTGCACAGCTCTAAGACATCACATATTTTTATACTGTTATACAACCATCACCACTATCCATTTCCAGACTGTTCCACCTTTCCAGCTGAAACCTCACCCATTAAACACAAATTGCCCATTCTCCCTTCCTTTCAGCCCTGGCCACCGTCTTTCTATTTTTTAATCTATGGATTTGAGTACTCTTAAGTATAGTACCTCATGTAAGTGGGATCCTAAAATGTGTGTCTTCTTGTGATTGGCTTGTTTCACGATATATAGACTATTTGCATCATAACTGTACCTCAGGTATTAGTAAGAATGGGCAATTTGTGTCTGGTGGAACAGTAGCCACTGATGGTGGGCCTCACCCTGATGGCGTGGGTGCCATCTTGACCTACGGTGTCTGAGAGGGGAACAGACACTTTGAGGTGTCTTCCACCAGAACATTCAGAAAAGCTCCCCTGAGTCCTATTTTACATTGAAATTATGTAACATTGAGGGAGGGGAAGTCCATGAAAGCAGCATCCAGGTTCTTTTCATTTAAACACAAAAAATTCTCATTTTAAAATGGATTGGTAGACTTTCCTACATTATTTTTTAAATATGCATAGTGTGGAGACCTTTCTTTTTCACTGTTGCACACTGATTTTCTCTGTGGCCACCAGTGCTCCCATTCAAAGGTGAACCCCATGGATGTGATATATCATAACAGGTTGATTCACTTGCCCATGGGCACATTTACAACAGATTTTAGGACTGTATTCTAATAACTAATGCTATTATAAACATCTCTGTGCATACCATTTTTTCCTCTGAATTACTTCCTAAGAATAATGTCCCAGGTGTAGGATTATGTATCAAAGGAAGAGGACATGTTTATGCTCTGGTGAAATCTCTCCAGGTCATCCTGGAAGCCTCCTTACAGGTAACTGCCCACTCTCTGGCCTTGGTGTTGAAGGTAGGTCAGTGGTGACAAGTTGTAATTATATTCATCTTTATTGCCTGTCATGACAGTTACTTAGTTTGGGGGTGTTGGGGGGTAACATGTTGCCTAGGTACTTAGTACACGACCATTTTAGATTGCTTCTCACCCCATTTGTCCCATTTCCAAAGTTAGCTTTTTCATTTCTACAAAGCTGCACTCAGTGTGCCAAGCGAAGGTACCTATTAAGTTTTGGGTTGGTGGAAAATTTTTCTGAATGGGCTGCATCTCTCGCTCTGTGTTAGCACTATGTCATTTGTGAATTTTAAATAGGCAATGGAGGGGTGATGACACACAGTGTACAAAATGATTCCTAAATCACTTCTTACTAAGCGATGCTTGGCCCTTGTCATATTTATTTGCAAACCACAGAGGCCCTGGGATGGGGGCTGGGAGAGGACCCATGCGCCATTCAGGCTGAAGGTCCAATTATGGAGATAAAGTGCCAATTACCGATTCATCAGGAATGAAGGCAGAGCACAAATAACCTTGGTAGAAAAGGGCATAAAGAGGAGAGGGCCAGTCCCTTCTGATGAATACTGTGAACACTTCGAGCAGCAATATGCTCATTAGAGGGCTGGGTAAGGACTATTTATGCCCCAAAAGCAATCATATTTGTCAAGCAATTCAAGAACTGAATTAACACTTGGGCTGTTTATACTTAACTGTCCCCTTGGCTGCTGACAATAAATAATGCAAATGAGAAGAAAATGGCAATAAACTAATTTTTTCACCTTATCTTTAGCCCTCAGTGTTAAGGATGACAAATTTAGACCACAATTGCACCAGCAACTTCATCATTAATCTTGCTTTTCAATAACAGCATCTATTCTTTTTGCTGGGTCTCTGCAGTTCCTGCAGCTTTGAGGAGCCCTGAGTAACAGCCATAAAATCTTCATCAACCTTTCTGGGTTGAGACGTAACAAGAAATTCATTTAAATTTGTATGGAGGAGAGAGAGCGAAAGATGAAGGGGCTTTGAATGGTACCAACTTTGCAGTGTGTGAAGTGAGGATTTAGGAGGGACAAAGGCTGCTACCTGTGCTCACTGTGGGACCAGCACGCGGGATGCCTTTGAGAGTCATTTTTTTAAGAATATCACCATTTTCAAGAGAGCTTAAGAAGATTTCAAGGGATACATACAGGGCAGCCCTACTGGCTCTGAAAAGCAGGACAGGAAAAATCAATACCGTGCCAGAATGTTTGTAGAGGCACTGGCTGCGGGGAGCAGGAGCCCAGCACTCCGCAGGGACCAGGCAAAGCCAGGCGCCTTCCCTGCAGGCTGGACATTGCATCAGGGCCATAGTGCACAGGAGGCCCCAGGCAGGCAGGACTTCAAAAGGTACTTAAGGGACCTCTTTTCCAGACAGGGGTGTGGCCTAGACTTTCCCCTGGGGAATGCATCCCAGGACGACAGGATGCAGGGAGAGGAAGCCAGGCCTGGGGAGGAGGGAGGACTTCCAGGCTGAGTTCTGAAACTCTAGTCTCCTGCTGGCCAATAAAGAGGCAGCTCACATCACCTGCGCTAAGACGCACTTACAAGCCGAGCCTGCTTTTCTGCCAACTGATTTCGCGTGCTGGTTTCTGCAAATGTGACTTAATGAAAGCAGAATTCGTTTCTTGGGCTCAGGAGGTGGGCACTACAGTGGGCTCCCCCAGGAGGGGAACTGGCTCCTCATGCCTTCCAGCACAGCACAGCTCCCAGCTCCTGGGGCTCCACAGTCAAATTTTATTGTCAAAGTTTTAAAGAGGGGAAATTAATGTCAGGCGTAGAAACTTGTGTCTCTCCTGATGTTGTCTCACAGACAGCAGCCTGGGTATAACCCATGTTTCTGTCTTTGCACAGAGGTATTTGACCTAAGAAGAATGCTTTGAAAAAACCCAAACAAACCAACCAACCTTTGGATGTCAACCACGTCTTAACATCACTGCAAAGCTTTGCTTCTTGGTAAATCAGGTGGGAAAGAGGAGCTGGAGAGAGTGGAGGGGAATGGGGGAAAAGATAATAGGAAACAGATTTTATGCAAATGGGAAGGAGAGCTAGAGACAGAGGCAGAAGGGGAAGTAAAGAGTATCAAGTTGTGCGATGGCCGTGTCCCAACTCCTCACAGCAAATGTAACCATTACAAACAGTGAACATGGACTTATACAAATTTTCAATATTAAAAATTACTGAAAAATAATGACTAAATGTAGGCTAGCACCTGAATCTTTCAATATCTAAAATAATATTTTAGCATTTAAGAGATGTGAAACATAATGACAGAGCTACAGGAGGGGCCAAGAAAGAAAGCCAGTGGCCCTGCCGTGACCTCCGTGCTCACACACCCCGAAGATCCATCACAATTGGACCTCAGCCTCCTGCTCCTGCTGCCAGCTTCCCTAGACTTCTGAAACATGGCCACACGCGCTCACCCCAGGGCCTTTGTCCTTGCCACTCCCTCTGCCTGGCGGGTTCCTCTTCCAGCCATACAGATGCATTCCCTCATTTCCTGTTATGAATTTTATCTCTATGTAAGGCCCTCTTGGCCATCCGAATTCAAATTAAAACCCACCTCCAACACAATAATATCTTCTTTTCTGCCTTATTATCTTTCCCGGAGTTTATCACTAACGAGTTATGTTTCCAACCAGTCTCTCTGCTCCTGTGAGCCCAAGCTTCCTGTTGGTGAGAAGCTTTGCTTTGTTCGCGGTTCTTGCTTTGTGCAGACCATGA
>PVJX010015084.1:0-43387 GCA_004027295.1 Dolichotis patagonum
GGGAGACTTCCTGGGGGTGAAGGGCGGGGCTACGGGCCCAAACAGACCTGGCCCAGATGCCGATCTCCAGGCAGTTCCTTGCAGATGAAGGGCGGGCCTACCAGCCCCAAAGAGTCCTGCCGAGATGCAGGTCTGTGCAGACTTTGGATCCAAACAGCCCAGGCCACTCTACGGGTCTGAGAGTTTGGGGTCCCAAAGAGACAGCCTGAGATGCTGCTTTCAGGGAGACTTCCTGGAGGTGAAGGGCGGGGCTATGGACCCAAACAGACCTGGCCCAGATGCCGATCTCCAGGCAGTTCCTTGCGGATATTGAGTATAATTTTAGTAACGGCTTCCCATAAGGAGGATAAGGATAAGGTCCAGGGAATTTTAGAAACTGACATGTCATTCATTTGTCATACACACATTTAGGTTTTCTATAAGTATCTCCTGTGCTGTTAGAATGTCTAATGCCATCTGATTTTTGGAGGATGGCCTGTTTATTTTACCTTTTTATTTAGGAGAAAGATCAACTGTAGTGTCATTTAAGGCCAGTTGAGTACATTTAAGTATGTCCCCAATATGCGTCATATAACCTTTTTCTGGAGAAGATCTGGTGGATCCCAGTAAAAGGAATCTAAAAAGAATTTAGTATATTTGTTACCATGCCTTGGGGTTTGGCACCTTGTTAGGCAAGAATAAAGTTTAATCAAAGCATACATGATCAAAGTATAAAGTATGTATAATCAAAGCATGAGCAGTAGGGCTGACAGTTAAGTTTAGAAACTGCTTTTAGCTTATAGCAATTGTAACTCATTGGCTCTTAGGTCCTTTTTGTTTAAAAATTATCATTTGATGACCTCATGTTGATTTGATTTGAATCTCTTGGCTGGAGCACAAGAAAAAGGCAGATGTCTGGATCTGAAAAAAATATTTATTATCATAAACAATCCCAATTTTATATTTGAAGGCATGAATATACCATCAGATCAGCAACAATGAATTGTTTTGCTCATATGAACTTTAGTTGGGGTGTCTCCCATAAGGCTATAGAGATTACTGGGGCCTCTGATTAATGAACAAGAGCTGGTTAAAGTTACCAGGTGGCCACTTTCTTATTCATCAATTGAAGTACTGTCCAGTGTTTCCTCACCCCAAGAGATTTTGTTTAACCAGTTTTAGCATGATTTTGACCACCTGGCAACCTAGGTAGAAGCATGCTTTTTAAATCTATAACCCAAATAAACCTTGATTAAATGATCTGAAAATGCAAAAGAAAAAGGAAAAAAGATTGTTGAGCTCAAATAAAAAGGAACAGCTGTTTACAGAGCAGACAAATGGACAAACATGGACAATCTGTACAGTACAAACAGACTGAACAAACAGACAACAGATATATATATATATATATATATATATATATATATATGCTGACAAACATCTTACAAAATCAGAGTGCACTCAAATATATTTCGCCAATTTGAACTATAATAAATAGACTAGTGTGAACCTGTTTGTAGATTAATTAATAGAGATCTCTTTAAATAAGAATAGCAGAAAATGAACCTAACCTATGTTTACTCTGAGATAGGTCAATGAAGAGAAAAAAGAACATGAATATGAACTAATCCCTCAGGACAAGCCTGTTCCTGAAGTGGGAATAGGAATTGAGGCTGAGAAGACTGTGGAGTGAGAGGTGTAAATGGCCACCAAGCAGCCAACTCCCCAGTAGGCATCTATGGGCAATTACCAGGTGATTGACTATAAAATGGCTGCTCCTCACCATGTGACAGGGAAACACAAGATGGCTACTGATTACCATGAGACCCACAACTAGATGGCAGCTGCTGGTCCCATGATGAGGGCCCTCAAGATGGTGGCCATTGACCCTGCAACCCATCACAAGGTGGTGGCGCACTGTCACATGGCAGAGGGCCGCAAGATGGTGGCTGTTCTCTACATGAGCTGCAGTAAGATGGCTGATGAGAACCATGTGGCTTGCTGGATGGCTGGAATGCAAGAAACTAAGTATAGTGAGCCAGGAGAGAAAATGGCAACGCAGGGGTAGGGGACGAAGAACCATCTGACAGTATAGATGGCTCAGGTAGAGGGGACTGAGAAATTGGACACTGGGGAGAGAAACTAAGGGAAGGATTAGAGGCCACTGCAGGTGAAGAAGGTGGGGAGAGGATGGTAGAGGGGGCACAGAAACCTCTGGCTGAGAAAGCTCTGGGATTTGGTCTGGAAGATACAGGGGAGGAGCTGTAAAGACAGGAGACACATCGTCTAAGGGGTCTGGAGGGACAGTTCCTGGTGGAGCAGAGCGAGCCAGAAGTATTTGGGCCATTATACAAGACAGAATGAGAGAAGGCCACGTCCTCAAAGTGAAAAAGGCCTAAAAATGAAGGGTTTCTGCCAACTTGCTGCCACTGTGACAAAAGCATAAATAAAATATCTGCTTTTTGGGTTTTATGGCCTTCTTGAGGCCAAGAGCACCAAGGTTATAAACCAGGCACCTCAGAGATGTGTTTTTGGGGGAAATGGACCCCATGTCTGAATTGTGAGCTGAGAGAACACCTTTGCCTCGAGACGTAAGAGCTTTAACTCCCCCCACCCACCAAGGAATGTGGGTGCTGTCCTGGATCACACCTATCAAAAGAAGTCATCACCTGTTTTGAAAGTGTGACACAGAAAGTCCCAACACCCGTTCTCCTCAGCTGTCACCGAAGAGTGTGGGGCAGGGTCCCAGAGAACAAAAAAATAACAGTTTTGCCTCAGGCAGTACGGCCTATGGAGCTTGAAAACTGCTATCCTGGGACGGCAACAACAGTTAAGTTTTCTGACGCAAGCTTGCAAATTTTAGGAACAGAAACATAAAACCCTGGTCAGCAACTCACCTGTGATGGGTGAAGCAGGTTGCTGTTGCATGCAGGTTAGCGGCAGCAAGTAAACAGTCCTTGAAGAAAAAATAAGTGGTTCATCGACAGGGTAGCTAAACTAGGAGTGGTTCCCAGGAGCTAACTCACTCTGCCATCCGAGTCCCAAGGCACCGTAATGTTACGGTATTCTGGTGCAATAGAGAAGCAAAAGTACAAAATGAACAAGTTTATTGAGTTGAGGACATGGAAAGGAGCACACAACCCATGGCGGCTGGGCTGTCTCCTTTGACCAGAGACAGAGAGTCAGAGGGTTATATGACCTCCTATTGAAGTGGCGCATGGGGCGGATATTGATAACGTGTGAGGAACCGATTGGAATTCTTTGTTCATGCAAACAAGAAGGGGAGTTGCCATTAGGACTGAAGAAGAAGCAGGAAGTGGTAGGCGTTCCCACTTCGGCCTTCCACCACGTTAGACCACCGCCATAACTTGGCAGTAATTTATTCTAGGTAAAACTCTCTCAATATGATTGTATAAAGTATTGACTGAAATCACATCCCCATACACACACATCTGGGCTCAGAGTGACACTCACATAAGCTTAGCACCAGCGTTCGGTCGTAACTCAAAACCTCAGTCTAAATTAAACCTAAAATTCTGGTTGCAACCCAAGTTGTTCATGTACTAGACTGGTTGTAACTTAAGGGTCTGCTGTATCTTTGTTTTCTTCCCTTTCGTATTCCTTTATCAGGTAACTATGCCTTAACTTTGCGTGACAGTATTTGAGTATTAACTTTCCCTCTTAGTATTTGTTTTCTAATAACAAGAATAGTAGTTAACAACAACCAAGAAGTTTGCCTGCTCTTCTTGGGGAAGGGTTAGTGCATTTTTTGTTGTATGCAGGATAGTTCTATCATGATATGTGGAATTAATTACACCCTTGCTGTATTTAATAGGATGTTCCATATGATTAAAGGGGATGCATATAGTGCCAAGTTGAAAAAGGGTACAATTGTGATGGCTAATTTTTTTCTGTCATTATGGTCAGGCCATGGTGCCTAAATGTTTGGTCAAACATTATTCTGGATGATTCTGGGAAAAGGTATTGAGATGAAATTTTTTTAAATTGGTGAACTTTGAATGAAGATTACCCTTTATCATGTGGGTGGACCTCAACCAATCTGGTGAAGACCTCAGTGAGACAAAGATGTGTTTCCTTAGTGCGAGAAGAAAGGCTAGCAACAAACAGCCTTTGGACTGAACCTCAGCTGTTTCCTGGGTCTCCAGCTTATTGAGCTACCTGTAGATTTTAGACTCGTGAAGCCTCCACAATTTCATGAGACAATATCTTACAATGAAAACCTCTGTCTGTCTTCCTCTCTGTCTCTGTGCCTCTCCCACCTCTGAATATAGACACACATGTATAACACACACAGGCACACATACACACGGACACATACACACACACACACACACACACACACACACACACACCCTGTTGCTTGTTTTTCTGGAGAACTCTGCATTATACAAGGACAGTCTGTGTCAACTCTTTTAAAAGTCTTTAATTCTAAGCAAATTATTAAAACATATATTGACTTATTAATCATTCAGTTGGATCCTGTTTTCACAGGCTAATAGATCAATTATTATTTTAGTATTACCTAACTCAATTAATAAATCACCAAAAGGAAGTAGGACATACCAAGATTTACACCTGATTATGGTTCTCTTGATACCATTTACAGTCTTTAGAAGAAGACTTGTTTGACTCCTCTCTTAGATATAATAATACCTTTTGTTTTTATAGTGCATTACCAATTGACAAGAATGCTTGTTAATATTCACTATTCACACCTAACAGAGTGTAGACCATAGTGCTCAATACATGTATACATATGTTTAATTGATTGTATTGAAATGATCAATTTGGATTACACCTTTTTCTTTTTAATTTGTGTGGCTTTTTTTTGACAGACTTACTAATGAGTTAACCAAATTAAGCTGGAAAGAATACATTGAGCTGATTGCTAAAGCTAATGTTCTTTAAAACCGGCCCGAACTGTCCTCTCCCATCTTGGACTGTTTCCAGATTGGTGGAGCACCACTAATCCAATCAGTCGGACCTATTCCAAACTGCTACCCCCAGTACTCATGGGGTTACAATTCTTCCACCAACATCCCTCCAAAACCCTTATGTAAGAAGCCCACAGTGAAGGGCATCTCATATCACTGTTGAGTAATATCACACAGATATATTAAAAAACCAAAGCAATCAAAAGAAAGAGGTCTCTGATGAAAGTCTCTTGTCCTTTATGAAGTGCTTGACCAACAGATATGCAGATGTTTAAGGCTTGGAGTATTGAGATCTCTGCAGTTCATCATAAGAAAACCTGTCTATCATGTCACACATGTCTGGAAACCAGAGCCAATATCGTGCTCTGATGATACAAAATGGGAAAATGGACCAGTGCCCTCTCTTTATTATAAAAGTTTACTCCAGAACTTCAAAGTTGATATAAATTGCTGCCAAGAGATTTCACACAACAATCAAAAGCATTCACATCATTTTTCATATACATTCATGTATTTTAGCTAGCTTGGGCACCTTTAACAAAACACCAACAACTAGGGAGTTTAACTTACATTTATTTTCTTATAGTTCTGGAGGTTAGAAATCCATGATCAAAGTGGTTGCAAAATGAGTTTCCGCTGAGGCATTTCTCTCTGGCGTGAATGCTATGGTCTCCTCTTATGTCTTTGCACACAGATAGAGAGCTCTCTGGCCTCTCTTCCTCATTTTATAAACATGTCAGTGCTGATCACATTAGGGGGCCTACCCTTTTGACCTTAGGTAGCCTAATTACCTCTCCATCAACCTACCTCCAAATACCACCTCATTGATTAGAGCTTCAATGCATGAATTTTAGGAGGTACAGTCTGCTCAGAACACTGCATAATGTCAGTTGCCTGAGTTTTTAAAGATAACTTAATATCAGGCTGGGGATTTAGCTCAGGTTGCCTGCTTGGCAAGCGCAAGGTTGTAAGTTTGATACCTGGTACCAAAAATAAATAAATAAATAAACAAATAAATAAATAAAATCTTAAGCAGTGGCACACACCTACAATCCCAGATACTCATAAAGCTGAGGCAGGAGACTATTATGGGCAATTTAGCAACCTAGCAAGACCCTATCTCAAAATTAGAGCTATAAAAAGACTGGAAGTATCATTCAGTCGTAGGTTTAATCTCCTGTACCAGGGTAGGGGTTGGGGATTTAAAGTATTTTAAAACAAGCAAGTTGGTTTTGTAAATTTCTTTACATTTCTAGAGTGAATAAAAAAGGATCAGACTAAAAAATTCTGGCTGTCACTAATTTATAAGAACTTTTTTTAAAGTTCTATATTATTAAATTACATTTTTGTAATTATGAAAAGGTACTACCAATACAGAACAAAGCTCTTTACCTTTAATCCTTCTATAGTATTATACACCTACTGTCATTTATTTCATGGTGGAATTCTAGGGGACTGTCATGGATATTATTTTTATACAAGTTTGTATTCTTTTTCACTGAATTTAGTTATGTAAATAATTCTCCTTAATTAAATTGACATAGTTATTGAGAGGGCTTCAGTGTCTAACTTTAATAAAGCACACCGAGCTTGACACACTGAGTTTTACAAATGTTCTCTCACCCCCCGCCGTCTTTTTTTAAACTAGTCCATTGGCAACCAGAAGGTGCACAGTTTGTCTCTGTGGGGTACCTTTCAATGCATAGCACCACTGACATCATCAGTGTGGCAACAGAATCAGTAGTTGGTGGAATTCACTTGATGGTGGAATTCACTTGATCATCCAGCACTCATTAGATTACTAAGACATTTGAGTAAAGTTGTCTCTCATACGTTTGAGTCCTAAGTTTTAATTTTCCATAAGAACCAACTGAAGGAAATTAAAGTATCAGCACACTGAAACCTACAACAAACAGATAACTTGATTCGCTATAATGAATCACTATTTTAACATCTGTTTTCTGGAAATAAGAATGGCCTCATTTTACTACCAAAGAGAAAATAAATACTATTTGTCTGTGCTTGTGACTGTGAAAACTCACGGTCTTTGGGAGAAAAAAAAAAATATTCCAGAATAAAAAGGAAAACTCTCAGCTAATGTGCAATAATTTATCAATGAAAAATAATTCTTTTTAAAGACTAAAGCACATAAGACATGTTCACTGCTATTTCCAGTGCCTAGGCAGTGCCTGGGGTATCTA
The DNA here is from genome assembly GCA_004027295.1 of Dolichotis patagonum. NCBI lineage: Eukaryota > Metazoa > Chordata > Mammalia > Rodentia > Caviidae > Dolichotis > Dolichotis patagonum. Next base: position 7,136 of record PVJX010015084.1, read on the forward strand.
TAGTAGTAATTTTATTAAAACAGACTGATTCTTGTAGGCCTCTTTTCCATTCAAGCATCAGATAGTCTGCGTTATTCTCAAGATTGGGAGGGTTAATGTTCTGACATGGGCTTCTCACAAGTGGTATCATGAGCATGAGAGGTAGCAAGTTTGAGAAGCTATGAAAGGCAAACTACAACTGAGAATGTTGTGCTAAGCATACTCCTCCTCCTAGCATTGCATCTGCTCCATTATTCCAGTTTTTAAAAACTGATTATATTAAGGGTTAAGAATTCCTGGACCTTTCAAAGATGGAAGATATAGAAGTTGGGCTTGGAAGTGTTTTACATTGGCATTTCTGGGGCCAGGAATCAAGCTATATCTTGAGATTGGAAGTCAGAAGTAGAAGAAACGAATTCTCTTTGGCATTTCACAGAGACCACTTGAATCGATTAGAATCATGGCCTCAACTGCTCTGCCAGGAACTCATAACAACTGGGCAAGGTTATGTTTTGTTTTCCTGTCAAAGCATTGAGTGTACTCAGAACGTGGTTTTTGTTTTGCTTGAGAATTATTTGGACTCTACACAGAGTAGGCAAATTGCATTATTTGGGATCACATTGAACATTCCTTTATTTCATAAGAAATAGGCTCATTTTGAAGGAAGGGAGAGAGGGAGAGGAGGAGGCAGAGAAGGAGAAGAGATAGGTTCATTGGACATGTTACTTTTTGTCTGATTTTATAAACTGTATGTAACAAAACTATGGTGGGGACCAAAATGGTATATTTGCATGTTTTTAGAAAAATCATAATATTTGATGACAAGCATCTAACATCTTCAGAATAAATGAAGTTCTGAACTCAGTTTTCCATCTGTGTTTTCCTAGCCTATGTCTGTGTATACCTAATATCATATTAAAGAAGTATGGTACCTGAAGATTTTTGTCTGCATAAAAATGGGCAACATTTATTGCCAAGAAGAGTTTGGTGAAGATACCTTACATGGTTCTTTTTTTTGGTACTGGGAATCAAACTCACAACCTTGCACTTGCCAGGGAGGTGCTTAAGCCACTGAGCTAAATCCCCAGCCCTTTTACGTGGTTCTTATGGTTGGTTGAGTTACAAATTGTCTGTTTCCAAAAGAAGGTAAATAGTAAGACCAGACATTTAAAATGAATGTTTAAAGGAAAAGCTAGAAACATTAAGGGCAAAATTAAAAACCAGTGACTATATCATTAGCCAGCATTTGGGTATATCCCATAGGCAACTTAAAGATTTCAGGGTTTTACGTGTTTCAGTTTCATCCTCACCACAGCTCTTTAAGTAGATGCTGTTGTTATCCCCATTTTATAAAGAAAGAGAAGTGTGGCCAGATTGGTCATTTGCGTGAGGTCACACAGCTCCAAGTGTTAGAATTAGGATTTGGGTCTTGCTTAGAAACTGTGTGCTAATCCTAGACACTGTGCTGTCTTCCAAATGTGATGATGGCACTTTTCTGAGCTTTGAGGCAGGCAAAGCAAGGATAATTCAATACTCTGCCAAGTGCTAAATTCCTGAGAAGTCACCAGTGGACTGCATATGAGAAATATCATGCCACATGAGTTTAAAAGTCATTCATTGTTATATATGGGTTTTCCAAATAATAATTTGTCCTCAGTAAAAGGGACTTACACAGTAGAGAGCATAGATGAGATGAGTTGAAATTCAGATTGCCCACCATGAGTGGCTTGGGTTTACTTTCTGTCATTCACTGAAGGTCATGAAGTCTGGCCCTGTGTTGCTGGCCTCCATGCTGGAGTGAAAGCAGGGAACTATGTTCCTTGTTCATTAACTCACTTTAAGAATTTAGCCTCGAGTTCTGCATAGGTTATTTGTTGAATAAATTCATGAACGAATAAAGCCCACAAAAGCAACTTCTACCCACGAACATAGCCACAACATCCTCAAAATACAAATCATAGTTGCAAAAAGGCATTAATAATAAAGAAGTTATCAGCGGAGTGGTCTTGGCCAGTGTTCAGGAGGATGGTGACATTTTTGGTCTGCTTTCTCCTCTTGTGAGCTCTAAAGTCAGAGCCTGCCCCAAAGTTGTGTTCTGTGGGGTCCAGGACACAGGGTTCTGTCCAGGAAACACTGAGGACTTCCTACCGCTGACAGCAAGTGGAAAGCAAATCTGCTCCTGCACCCCACTACCATGGCACACTCCTGCTGCTTCTCATCAAGTCTCCCATTGAACTTGAAGACAAAGCACTTGGTGTTGCATCCTTAAGGCATGGAATGCGTTCTCTTGGCAGTAACAGAGCCCCTGTGCTGCATCAGGCATCACTCTGCTGCTCTGCCAACTCTTACTGTGTGCCCAGAAACAGGAGCCTTAAATGGACCGAGCCCCAGACTGCACTTGGTGCTATTTTGGGGCTCACCACAACACATGGTCTGGGCTTCCCCTGTTCAATTTTTTCTGCCTTTTCCCCCAGTTGCTCAAGCCAGGAGTGATACACAAAGCTAGTACACACACAAAGCTAACCGGTTTTCCACTCAAAGAAAAGAACAACACATGTAGTCAGAAATGGCCAGGTAGAACAGGAGCAGTCGTTTCAGTGATTTGCTCTAAGGTTGTCATGAAGCACTTCTTGTATCATAACCTTTTGAAATGTGATGGCTCTTCTCAGCTTTGACTTCACAGGTCCTGGGGCCACTCTCATGTTTTTCCACCTGTAGCACCTTCCCTGCCTTGCCTTTGTGTTTTAGCCAGGGTCTGACCACCTGTACACCCTGTTCCGAACCTTCGGGTCCTGTTCTGTGTCCCTTGTCTGTGTGCCCACTGTTTTAGCACTTACCACGTTCATTCAGTGACCTCTGTGTGTCTGTCTCCTCCCTAGATGGCAGCAGTTCCTTGACAGTAGGAGTCACGCCTTGCCTGTCTCTATCTCCCCTGTGCTGGTATGAAGTACGGTGGAGGGAGTGAGCGCAGTAGGTACTGATCCAAGTGAATCACAGTGCGCTTACATTGTAACACCTCACACAGGCCAACGTCTTTTTCCTGTCTTCAGAGCTTTTAAAAGTATAAGAGAGAAACATTTTGAGTGACTTTGCATTTTAAGACTTCTGAGACTACAAACTCTGCTAATTTCTCTTCTTCTGTAGGAGCCTCTTGCCAGAGCTGTGAAAGGGAAAAGGAGGAATCATGTCGATGATTGCAGCTTTTTATAACAGCAAGTCCATTCTCATCACCGGGGCCACCGGCTTCCTGGGCAAAGTGCTGATGGAGAAGCTGTTTCGCACCAGCCCAGATCTCAAAATCATTTACATCCTTGTGCGGCCCAAGGCTGGCCAGACGCTCCAGCAGAGGGTTTTCCAGATCCTGAACAGTAAGGTGTGTCTCCAGGTCGCTGTGTATGCAGTGCCACCGGCAAGCTTCTCCCTGCATCTCCCCTTAGAATCTGAGGGAGGAATATCTGTGCAGACAGAGAGGAGGGAACAGGGCAGCTGCTCCTGGAAAGGAGAGCTTGCTTCCTTTCAGTCCAGGGCACATGAGGATCCACGTTGTTCTGAAATTACTAATAATCAAAATACATCTCCCCGTGTGGATGTGCCAGGCTTGAAATCTTTTGCAAGTTCATCTGATCTCTCCCTTAATTCTTTTGCTAAATTCAAGGTGGTTTCCTTCCAGAATTTTGTATAGTCTACGATTGTATCCAATTCAATTACATATGGGACAGATGTGACAGTACGGAAACATGCCATCATACTTTCAGTTACCCTAACCCTGCATGGTTTGGCTCTTGAGTCTATAGATGTTTGATATTTCTATTGTCCATTAAGCTCTGAGGTAAAGACAGTAAAAACAAAACACTGTATTTGTATGGATGAGCATTTGGTTATGAACTCCTTTTACCCCTCCACAAATCTGCATATCCTCTCATGTGTAAATTTCCAAGACGGGTAGGTAGCCTCTGGTCTCAAGCACATCTAAGTTCAGATTCCAGACTACTGATTTGTTGTCATTTCACCTCTAAAGCTCCCGATTCACAGTGTTTAAGATAGAAATGACAACAATTACCTCCTGCAGGAACTGAATGAGAAAATGTAATATCTGGCTCCCCGGTATCCTTTGGAGTGCGCAGATCACCTCCCAACAGGAAGATTTAAAGGAGTGAGTTTGTTTGTTTTTACAGAATCACTCAAAAGTATAGTCGCTCAGCACTAACAGCTTGAAGATACATGTATTTATAATCTGATAGCGTAGTACATTATAGATGGCCCACTCTGGTGGTCAGACTCAGCTGCTGGTACTGGATATGATTTTGATACCAGCCATCACTGAGGTAACTGGAAATCCTCTTCTTGTCTCACTGAATTCCTCAGCCATGGGACAAAGGATAGTAGTGAACAGTGATGGCCACTGAGTCCACAGCAGACACTACTCCAAGTGTTTTTCATGCCGTATCTCGTCTATCTCTGCAACAACCCCGTGAAGTAAGAGCCACCCATAGTGTACTTGTATAGATGGAGAAACCAAGAGCACAGTGTTAACTTACCACAGGTTAAAGGTAATGAGTCAGACCTCGAAGCCCCCTCCAGCTCCAGGTTTGCATAACTGCTCCTACCCACACCACCTGCAGGATAACTAATGGGTCTTCAGAATAAGACCAGAGGCTGACAGGATGTAAACCCAAAGCCTAGAATAGCTCCTGGATCCCTCTCCAGACAGCTTCGCTTTGCAATGTATTCCCAGTGGACTTCATTTTCACCCCCAGGAGACAACCCTCCTTTGTCCAGTGGCTGTCCTCCCCACTCTACGTATCTGCAGAAGTAGTGTGTGGGCATTGGTCAGCACAGCCTTGGCCTACTCCTCCTTTTGATGCATCGTATTCAGTAAACCAGAAATATTACCCTTGAGGTGGAAATCTTGATTACAGTGTTTCTAAGATCTGTGAAATGATCTGTAAAGTCCCCACCCACCACCGGTTACTTATTATCAGCCACTGGTTTTTATAAATAGTGGCCCTCAAAGTGTGGATCCATAAATGGCAGCATCATTTTCTTATAACAGAAGCAGGGGCTTCAAAGTCAGAACCTGAGACCAGAACATGTGACCATGGGGAAGGCACACACTGTGCTGATCCCTGGCTTTTTTCGTGTAAGGCACACACTGTGCTGATCCCTGGCTTTTTTTGTGTAAACTGATGCCTTCCAGAGAGTGAGCATCCCCTCCTCCCTGGATTTCAATAATTTAGGTTAAGCACCCACCATGTCTACCCAACTGCTCTGCAGGAAGCAAGAACATATTCTATTCCCTGACTATTAAAACAGCCAGTCATTAGGTGTGCAAGCACCAGCTTTGGTGGTACTATGCGGGGTCGGACAGCTGTAAAGAGAGTCCTTGCAGAAAATACTGGCTACTTGCTCTCATGTCTGGGCATCCCAGGACTGAAAAGCCTCCCCCGCTCAGTTCTCAGTGTTGCAGTGTGAGGGTGCTGCTGCTTCCCAGTGGTAGATAAAGGGTGCGTGTGAGGAGCTGCCCGGCAAGAACAGCCGGTCTTCTGAGAGTCCAGGGATTATTCACCTGGAAGTTGAGAGTTTGAAATAAAGACAATTAAGATAGGATTATATTTTTTTAAATTACACAGATGGTATATTTTTCAATGGTGAAAAAAATCCATGTATTACATTAAATTTTTTTTACTTTGCAGATAAAAAATTGTTAGTCAAAATAAAACTATCTTCAGCTATTTCTATTTCACTCCGGTGTCTAAAATTATTGAATGGACACAAAATTCCTTTCTCTGAAATTAGCTTATTCAGTTTATATCTGTGATATGAAATGTAGTAACCCTTAGCTCCATGTGACTATATAAATTTCAACTCAGTACAAAGAAATGAAGTTTAAAATTCAGTTCCTCTTTCACACTAGGCACAGTACAAGGGCCCAATAACCATGAATGGCCTGTGGTTCTTTTATTGAGCAGAGCAGGGGCAGAATATTCCTATTCCTACAGCAAATTCTGTGATTAAATATCTTGTGGAGTAGAGACTATGTCATAATCCAGATAGCCATGCTACTATTGTAATCCACATAGCTATTGTTGTTAAGCCCATGGACCCTTACTCCAGTTTTTACTGTGAGCTAGTTGTCTGTAAGGCACCAAGAATATGAAGAGGAAACTGGCACAGCCAAATCAAATCCTAGACCTAACTCACAGAGGGTGAGATTGCTGTCCACTTGAGCTCTCCAAGGAGACGAGAGTAAAGTGTGTGCTAAGAAGGAAGAATCACATCCACCCAGGTATAGGCAGTGAGGGGTGCATGCTCAGGAAATTCTGACCAATTTGGGGGGACCCCCATATATGAGACTCAGTCTTAAAAAGTATGCTGAGACCAGATCCTAAAGACGTCACCTAACTGTGTCAGATTTTTTTCAGTTGAAATAGATATTGAACTTGGCCTGAAAAACAAAAGTGTTGATTGAATCCCAGGCTAGATGGTGAGGAGCTGTGACTCAGCTAGAGCTCTGGGGCCAGGGTCTGTGAGTCTCTCAACTCTGCAGTTCTGTTCTGGCTTCCTTCCCTGGAAGGAGCTACACCCAGGGCGCCAAGTTTCACAAACGGGGATGGCAGCCTTGGGATCTGGACAGGCTGGCTGTCTTCTAAGGTGCACGACACTCTTCTAGAATGCCACAGTCAGTGTCCCTCACACCTCATTCGCCTGGGGGAAGTTACATGTCTACTTTTGATCCTGAGGTGGGTCACCTACTGATCTGTGCAGAAACCTCAGCCCCAAAATAATCACTGTGCAGACCTGAGAGTGCATGGAGATCCACAAGCCTCTCCCATTTCCTATGGTGCCGTCTCCTAGAGAAGGGAGATCACCTGTTGATGACCCCAAGAGAAGCAGGAGCAGACATTAGGAGGGAATCATCCTGACCACTGCATGCTTCTGGGGTGGCACAGGCTTGAGATGGTGTCCACTGCCCACCTCTGAGCAGTGTGGCTGCAATACCAAGCCTAAGTTTCCACATAAAATCAGCAGCAGTCATCCTCCTTCACACTATTGTGAAGCATCAGTGGGTTAGTACAGGGCCAGCAACTACAGTAGTGCCTGGACCATGGTAAGGGCGCAGAGTACATTATCACTTTCTTATGCACAGGTGGGAGGAGTTGGAGCTCTACCTCTAGAGCAGAGGATGCCAATTATAGTGGTGATGGTGGGGTTCTTTTTAAATTTTTTGACTTCTGACAACTAAATGATTTCTTACCATTTAAGTACAAAATAGTATTAATATAGTACGGAAGTGAGACTAACGCAGAGGAGAACACAGTGTGAGAGCTGTGCTGTGAATCGTTGTTTGAGATCTCTGCTACTGTGACTGAGATCATTTGGCTCAAGGGCTGAGCATACTCTTCACCCAGTCTGTCATGGGAGAGGGCCAACTCCTAGAGTGAGGAGCAATAAAATGCCTGACATGGAACACCTAATCTGGTTAGTTAAAATATGTTTTTTATAAAATAATCTTAAAGTATAGTGTAATTAGAAGCAAAGTAAGAAAATTCCTGGATGTTCAGAAATGAAAGGGAAGAGAGAGAAAGTGAGAAAGAGAGAGACAGAGAGAAAGAAAGAGAGTAGCTGACAGATGTTTAATGTGTACCAGGCACTATGCTGTGTGACAAGGGACTATGGGGAATAAAGTAGTGAATAACAAAAAAGACTTGGTGGGCTCCTCATAGATCTTGGTCTAGTGAAATACATACATTTTATTTAAAAAAATATCTTTAAGTATTGTGAAAAGTACTATCTATGCATGAAACGAACAAGTTGCTTTAGCTGGACCGGCTTCGAAGTCCCACTTCCAGAAGAGGACCCAGAGATAGGTCTGTTAAAGCTCAGAAGCATCTCGAATGTTCTAGAAAATGCAACAGGGTGATTGTAACATTAGTATACTAAGCATGAGAACCATTCTGAGATGTCCTCTCATTTGTTAAAAATGTGAGAGAATAGATGAGATCAGTGATAGCAAGCCTTTTAGGGATGCATGCCTAAACTTCAAGCCAAAACCCACTGATTTATCACAAGGTGCCAACCCTGCAATTAAACCCGAGTGTTGAGGTTCTAGTTTAAAAAGTAACTCATACATTATCATCTTTTGTCTTAAAAGAAAAACAAATAACATACATGCCATAGGTTTACATGCCATAGGTTTACCACCACTGGATTAGAAGAAAGCTAAACCATATTAGAATATTTCATTTCAAAAAATATATTACAAGGATTTTAAACCATATTATTCTCTTTTTAGGCAGCAGCCTAGGTTTTACTCTGTGAACTTTTATCTGACCATCTGACTCAAAAATTCCTAGAAGTATAAGTCATCCCTTTGCTACAAAATCAGAGATGGTGAGAAACTTACAAAGAAATTTCCTTATTTCAGTCTGTTGAGCAATTTACATTAGAATAATTACTTCTTTTAAAACATTTAAACATATTTTCAATAGTTCTACAATAACGGCATAGTTCCTGTGAGGTAGAGGGCAGACATTTAGTGAAAAAAGAAAACTAAATTGTATTCTGAGGTCCAATTTCAAGGTTTGTGTGAAGGAAACTGTGTTGTGGAAATGGGCAGGTGAGTCCAGTTGCTTCCAGAATGCTCACTGCACTCTGTGGAGAGGGTCCTCAATAGTCTTGTCTAGACTCAGCCAACATGTACTTCTGTGGTATGGCCTCTATCGCATTCTCACTGTGGAGAATTTTTCTGTCTGGGTTAGCATTTCTTCTGGGAGACCTCCTATTCTACAAATATTTATGAAATATCTCAGATGAATCAAGACCCAGTCTAGATTATGCCATTTAACTCTCTTGACATGAACAGTGATTCAAATGCATTGCAACTTATTCCTAAACAGTCTTGGCATAACTAGTTTGTTTGGTTTTTAATTTTCTAGGTGCTAAGGATACAACTTAGTGCACTTGCATGGTAGGTGGGTGCTTTACTACTGAGTTACATCCCCAACCCTCACAGTGCAGCTTTTAAGCGATAGCTCTAGCTCACTAGTAACCAATGAATCTTAGTGTTTCTAAGGGTATTATATGAGGCTTAGAAATTCTCTTTCAAATATAATAAAGAAAAACCCAGCTTGTCCTTGATTACAGTATGTCCTCAGGCAATGTGATAAAGAGGACATCTGTTCTACTAAAATTTGTACATCTATTGATTCTTTCACGATAATAACATAGCTACCACCTCTCACTTCCTGTCTCTCTGCTTTCAGAGAGAAACAATTAAGCAGGGGATGCTGTGGAGTTTCTATTATTGTTGTTATGTTGTTTTAATCTATTGGCCACCCAGAACCCTTTTCTGATTCTTACTTATGACCAAGTTTCTTAAGTGTTTGCTGAGCACTTAAAGGGACATATCAATGAAGGAGAAAGTATCTGAATAGCAACAAATTCTTGAGGAACTTCTTAAAGACTTTAAGAAAACAACCAAAGATACACAAATAATATATACATATGTTTATTGTAGCATCATTTATAGTAACAAAACTGGAGCCAATCTGAGTACTCTTCAATAGAGGAATTATTAAACAAATAATGCATGTGTTGGATTAGGATGCAGGCATTAAATCATGTTCTATAGAATAGGGAATGGAATGAGAAAATGCTTGCAAAGCAATCAGTGCACAAAAAAATGTAAAGCCTTATTACATTTTTCTGGACTAATTTTATTTTTAGTTATAATGAGGAGATAAGACTTTTATGGAGAAGGAAAGAAACCACCACTTTAATAGCAAAAAAATAAAAGCAGTAATCTCTTACTTTCTAAACACAATTACAATAAGCATGTTATACATTTTAGTGGGGGAAATAAAACATTCTTTTAAAATAATAGTCAATAAGGCAGCAAAACAGCTATGAATATCTAAAATTATGACAGCGGATAAAAATTCAATTAATTTTAGTTTGTAGAACTGTTCATGAGAATTAAAATGTGACTTATTTTTATTAGAAATAGGTTGGTAAATATTCAGCTTGTTTTCAAAAGCATCTCCTAGTTTTTCAGAAAATGTCAGGAGCTCCTAAGGAAAATGTGCTCTGTGCCACGTGCTCGACTATGCAGTTCTCATCATAGACCAATGTGTTCAACTTGGGAGTCTCCGGGGTCCCCAAGTCAGCTGCTCAGCCTTTCACTGATCAAAATGTGCTCATTTAACTGTAAACCAGTCAGATTTCCACTGTATCAAAACCAAATCTAGATAGAGATATTGATATATCATACTGCTATCTTGATATGCTTAAAATACCTGGGTGGCTCTTCTCAACAGATAAGTTACAAACATTCAGTTGTGAAGTTCAAAGAAATGTTGAGAGCATTCTGAGGTTCCTTAGTGTCCTAAAGATGTCTTTTCTTTACAACAATCATGTCCCATTTATATACATTTAAGGTCTTAGTCAGTATAAATCTACTTTGAATAATTCATTAAGGAAACATTCAGGAGACAATATCTATACATGGAAAAAAAATGTGAAGTAGTCGAAATTACATTAAGAGTGATCTGTGTACTTAGTTAAGCATGATTGGGAGCCCAGAATCTAAAAAAGATTTCACTGAAAGAATATCAAAAATGGTTGTGTTTTTCCTGTGAAACCACAGTATCATCTTAGTCACTTTGCTTGTTGCCTGACACCTGACACCTGCAAGTTGAAGGAGGAACTCTGGCTCATATTTTCAGTCCATAGTTGGCTGGCTCTGAGGCAAAATGATAGTCCCTTCCTGGTCACAGCTCCCGTGACCTGCCTCTAACCAGGCCCAACTGCCAACAGCAAGGCAGCTGTAGCACCCCTTACTTCAGCTGCCTTCCAGAAGCCCCACCACTGAGTAAAGGAGGGGAACATTTTCAATCTGAACCACAACAAGGCTTTAGATGAGGGAGTGGTAGTGATGAGTTCATACTGAGTTTAGAATGCACCTTCTGCAAAGACCAAAGGAAATTCTAGGTTTGGGAGGTGAAGGAAACTGTCCTGTTGATGTCACCAGGAAAAGGATCCATAAAAACAAAGCTTGGCAGGTTCCAGTGAGCTTTTGACATCAGCTTCTGTGGAAAAATGTGTATTACTCAGCAAGCCCTCAGTGGTCTGGACAAAAATTATCTCTGAAATGTAAGGAAGAGCATTGGATGATGAACCAGATAGGCTTCATAACTTGACCTCAGGCCATAGTTCAGTTTAAGACAATAGAATATAATATAGTATAAAATAGTTTATTGAGTTCTTTTAAAGTGGTCACTTCTTAGCAGTTCCTGGAGACATTAGATAAATTAATCCCTAGGCGATACACCAGTCTATATAAACTAGTTAGCTGTGAACTAAAATAATGAACTTTGAACTAAATAGCACCTGCAAAGAAAAATCCAACAATCTAGCATTGTGCAGGGTGGAGATACACACAATAAAATGAAAGTGTTCATTGCTTTTAACTTGCTCCTTGATCATGTTTAAACTCTTGGAAAGAACAACAACAAAAAAAAAACCAGTATTTTCATTCTTAGTTAAGTGGCCCTGTGTAAAAGTTGTTGTTCATTTCCAAAAATTAATTTGTATTGACATTAATGATTACGTTAATGCTTTACATAAGGCAAGACCTACTGGAAACAAAAGTTTGTGTTTTAAATTCCCAAATCTATTTTGTTCCACTATTGTTTTGTTTTATGGGGTTTTTTTTTTCCTCCTAAGAACTATCCCACAAAAAGCAAGTGGCTTGGGCCTGGGGTTTTAGCTCAGCAGTATAAGTGCCTGCTTGGCAAGCATGAGGTTGTGAGTTTGATCCCTGGTACCAAAAAAAAACAAGTGGCTTCTGGACTGGGACTGGCTTGGTAACATTTCTAACATCCTGGCTTTGATCCCCAGCACTGGAGGGAAAAATCAAGAGGGTTCTGTAAATTTAGGATAACTAGAAGAAGCCTAAACTTCTCTAGAATTAAAATGTTCCCATGATTAACAAAGCATCACTGTTCTTTAGTTTGACAGTTACTCAACACAGCTCCTCTGTAGGACAGTTTCTTTGCTTTATGGGAAAGGGGAAGACGGAATGAAAGGGAAGGGAACAGAGGGCAGGGAAGGGGAGGTAAGGGAGGCAGAGAGAAAGAGAGAGAGAAGCACCAAGAGGTAGGCACTGGACCAAACATCCAACTTCCATTATGCTGTTTAACCCCTGTGATATGACTGCTTTTACCACTGCAGATGAAAAATTAGTCCAAGAACGTTGTCCTCTAGCCTAGGTCATGTAATCAGGGCAAAGGAAGTGACACAGCAAAATCAAAATACAGTTCTTTTCTCCAGAGCTCATGATCATAACTGCACAGCATTGCCAGCCCAAAGATGTCACTTCTTTGGGTAACAATATTGTTAAGAAGGTAGAAGGACTATTTGCCACTTCTGGGCATTCTTTCCGTCTCCCCCCTCCCATACATTGCCTAGCCTGGGTCCTAACTTGTGATCCTCCTGCCTCAGTCTCCCAGAGTGCTGGTATTACAGACCTTTGCCACCAGCATGGCTACTTTTTTCATTTCTTAGTAAGGATAATGCAGAGAAGTCACCAATCCTGTTAAAGAATAGAAAAAATCTGAAGATTAATCTCAAACTTCCTAACCACGCTAACTCCTTCCTTGCCCAAGGACAACTCTTAGACATTCACCTTTGGTGTGGCAATAAACCACACCAAATAAGAGCACTGGGTTGCCCTTGGCATTTATTATGGATTTTTATGTAAAGTGAACCAAAATTTGTTAAATGAAAAATTGTTTTTAAGAATAGCATGATATGTGCTTAGTCACTAATTCTCCAAGATCACAAAATAACACCTGACTGACTTTTTAGATAAATATATAAAGAAAGACAGGCCCAGAAAGGTTAGTAACTTGCTCCAGTTATACAATTAATAAATGGCTGAATCAGAATCCGTACCCTGTCCTTCATATCTCCAGAGGGCTTGGGGTCTTTCTAACACACCACTGACCTTTACCTGGAGCGTGTGTCAGAACTACTCAAGCACATTTACAAAGAAGAGGTGTCTGAGCTTCACCTCAGCAGTGTGAAATGAAACTGTTCCTCGATTTGCCAGACACCCTGCTAAATTCAAAGTGTGATAACTATACTGTTTTAGCACCCTGCCTTATGCTTTTATAGAAATGGCCCTCACTGATGAAATAGAAATTTCCACGTTAGTTCTTCGCATCTCCTGGGAATTACTAATGAACTAGGAAAATCCTAACTTTCTGTGCTTTTTTTTAAATAAAACTATACAGAAGGTGTGATGAGTTTTTGTTTTGGAGGGGATTTTTTTCTGCTTTGATTTGTAGGTACTTATTTGGTTTTTGTTGTTCTCAGGGTAGAGCTAACTTACAGAATCTTTTGATTTGCTTCTATTCATTACTCCAGTTATTCTCTACAGTCTAATTTTGGAGTGTCAGATATTCTACAGATTGTACTTTAGTATAAAAGACCGCATTTTTTTTTCACCAAATAAAAATACTAAGCAAGTTTTGGTGTTTTGTTGGGAAGAAATAATACAGTCTTATTTCAAGAGATGGATTTGGCATTATGAATGAAGCTCAAAGATTCACACAAGGACAAAAGACAGGACTAGCTGCACTGACCTGCAGAAAGTCAAAACCAACCTCTGGCAGATCCTCTCAAAGTGAAGTTATATAATCACTATGTGATGGCCCAAAGATAACTACCAGGTGACAGGACACAGTTCAGGGCCTCGCCACATTGTTCTAACAGCATCACATACAGGGGATGCTCCACCCTCCCCGGCTCTGGCTCCTCTCCTGGAGCCAGATGTGACCACAGACCAAAGTCAGAATCCTAAATAAATTTCCAGTAAACAATGCCTGTCATGTAGACTCAAGAGGAGCCTTCTGCAAATTCAGTAATTAAATGGGGAAACTGCACAAATTTTTCATGAACCTGCCAAAAATATCCAACGTATGCATGTTGTACAGTTAACATGGACTTGATACCAAAGGGGCAAACACAATATGGTTAAAGCGAACGTTTCTCATGCTATGACTGAGATTAGAAAAATTTCCAGAATGTGCCATGTCCTGTGCCTCTCTCAAAGTCCCCAGTGGGGAAGGATGGTGAAAGGATGGAGAAACAAAGGTAAGAGATAATATACAGAAAGCTGAGGACAGGTGGAGCCCTCTCTCCTGATGGGAGGAAGGGAACTGCTCAACCACTGCAATGTGTTTATTTATATGTTTGTCATGTGACACTCCTTTGCTTAATTAGCTTGCCTCTCATTCCCTGGTGTTCTCAGGCTAGAACATCTGTTCACCTGGCGCACTCTGTGTCCTCAAGATGCTCTTCAGGTGCTTTGTGCTCTCAGGTCTGCATGTGTGAACAACACTAGCTCAGGGTCTCCCAACATCTCCCTCATTTCTGTTTTTGTAGTTGCAATCTATAAGTGTTTAGTTAAGCTGGAGGAGCTGTGTTTCAAGAACTCTGCAGACAACTTTCTTACAGTTATACTTTTCTGCTGAATGGCTAAGACCATGTCAGATGGAGACCTATATTAATTAAAATTAATTTGTTTCTGTCAAGGTCAGTTAAGTCCCCTCAGGAGTTACCTTGGAACCATGCACAGCACCTCTTAGTACGTCTGTCAGTATCAGCTGTCTGGATGAGTCACAGCCATTGATAGACCAGGTTGCTTTCTATGAAAGCTGGGGAGGATTTTCTTCTCCTGGTGACTCTCCTTAAGCACATTACACATAGTTGATCACTTTCCTCTGCAGTCCTATAATCTCCTTTGTCAGAAGACCAGGAACTCACCGAGTCATAGGATGTCACAGCAGAGGTTCTCTTATATCTTGGGTCCTCACTGACCTCAAAGGTTGGGGCCAAAATATTGGCTATCTTATTAGCTCATCTTATCTTTTTTAGGTTTTTGCTCTCCCACCCTCAGTTTTTAAACATCCAGAAGAGAAGATTGATGACATCACATTGTAATGGGAGCAATGAGCTTAATCTTACATAAAACAGAACCATTAATTTCTACCAACTATGGATGTCCTAATATTTAAATTCCTATAGAATATTAACAGATAACATATGTTACACAGCAAATTAGAAATCAAAAGCCATACATAATATTATATCATGACAATCACAATAACATTTTGTAATACACTTAAATTTTCAATTTGACATAACTTTTTAATCAGTCATCTCTATCTAACACATAAGCTTTTTACCTATTTGTTGTCTTTGGATTGGATGTATATCACATAAGTTTTGTTAAAAGCATATGTCTGAATCTGCAAGAAAAAATCTATCACTATAATCAGTCCTTATTCCACACTTCAGAAGACCTACACATCTGCAGGCATGAATACATGTAATATTTTACAAAAACAATAATGATTATCATAGCCATACAAAAACCTTTGTACAGGAACACCTTTAAATCAAAAGACCTGCCATCTAGAAAACTTAATCCTTTAAAAATGAGTAATATAAACATATTACAATAATATATTTTAATAGCATTTATTGAGGTGTCTCTCTTAAGGCTATGAAGATCATTGGGGCTTCCTATTAATGAACAAAGGCTAGGATAATTTTTCCCAGGCAGCTGCTCCTTTATTCATCAAAGGGAACTTTAAGCAATAATTTTCCAAGTCTGAAAGGTCCCCTTATTACCTTAACAAATTTCTGGTTACCTTTGAAAAGACCTATTTTGATATTAAATTGACCAGCTGGCCATCTAGATGGATCCATGCTTTTAAATCTATATCCCAAATTAAATTGTGAACAAATGATCCAAAAACTTAGAAGAAAAAGAGAAAAAATTGTTGAACTCAAATAAAAACAGTTCTTCATGGTTATGACAAACAGACAAATAAGTACACAGCTTAATAGATTAGACAAATAGATATCTTATGAATTCAGAGGGCATTCAAACACATTTTTGATCAAATTGAATTATAGTAACTTTTATAATTTTAGGAATTTATAACTATAAATAAACTAATCAGACTTTTTTTATAGGTCAATTAGCAGAGATCTCTTACAAGAAGAATTTTAAAGGGACAAAATCTTTTATCTATAATTAATATATATTTTTGCATTTTATTTTGTCTTAACAACACTAATAAATTTTGTGTCCTTTCTGTCACATAGCTTTCAGCTCAGTTATCTCTACACACTTGGCCACCTACTCAGAACTTTGATTCTTATTTTTGGTTAACATCTCCTGGACATCCTGAGTCAATTCCTTTAATTGGCCCCAGGTCAAGTCTAGCCCCATCCTTGTCTGTTGGTTGTGGCCTGGTCTCTGAGGCACAACTGTCATAGGACTGAGCATCAGCTTCTTGAAAGGTGGAATCAATTCATTCTCTGGATCTGGGTTCATGACACAACTGGACAGCACATTCTGGCACCCAAATAGGCCAGTCAGCATTCCCTGGGAAAACATAAACGAACATATCTTGTACCCAAAGTGAGTAGTGGGCTGGGTCCCTTCCATTGTCAAGTATAAAGATGTTTCTAAAGGGCTCTTCCTAGCTTCTTTTCCTTTACCTGATTGAATAGTCTTTCTGCTGCTGTAGACCTATCCCTAGTTGGATTTTAAAAATTAACAGTATATACTTCCAAGTGAAGCCTATTGTGAGGTGTAAATTTTGTAGGGAAGGAAAAATCTTTTGTTTTTGTAACTGAATTTTGAGCATACAGTGAACACATTCAACAATTCCTTGACCTTGAGAGTTATAAGAAATTCCCATGATAAGGGAAATATGAAAAGTGTTACAAAATGTTTAGAAGGCAGAACTCATATAGCTGGGCCATTTTAAGTGGAAAAGAAAAACCCATATCCTGTATTACATTACCTGGACCTCCCACTATTTGCCCAGGGCTCCATCTCCAGCATGTCCTCTCCCCAGGGGATGCAATAGTCGCTGCCTCAGCAGCCAAGGCTTCCTTTCACCCCTCCCCCCCGTCCCCCCTGCTTGGGACTTGATTTTAAAATAATGCTCCAAGAAAAACCCTCTGTGGTTGTATCAACAAGTGTATGACCATTAAGACACTCCTTAATCCAGGTTCACAAAAAGAAATGTAAGTACAGGAATCCATAATAGAGTGAGTATTTATATATACACTTGTTATGCTTGAGAATTTACTTGCCTCATTTTTAGCACCTGATAAAATCATTACACCTCTGTCCCTATTGTTTCTCCTGAGCCTGTTTTTCTCTTTGACCCTACTGAGCCTGACCCTACTGAGACTTTGGCTTCTCTAGAGCCCATTTCTCTCTTGGTTTCTCCACAAAAGTAAATACAGGAATCAATAATACAGCAAACAGTTTTTATACATCATTTCTATATACATGTTATTTGAGAACTGTTTGCCCCATGTTTTACACCTGATGATGTCAATATCAGTACACCTCTGTGATCAATACTGATGCTATCAATACACTTCTCCACTCTATACATATTGAGGAGTGTCCGCTCACCCACAATTTCTTCTTAACCTGGTCCCTATTTGGGTGTCCTGCAATATGCCATGTCCTGCACAGCTCTCAGTGTTCTTGTGGGAAAAGTTGGTGAGAGGATGGAGAGATAGAGATGAGAGACCATACACAGAAGTTTGCAGTCAGGTGGAACCTTCTCTCCTAATGGTAGGAAAGAAACTTCTCCACCACAATGAGTTTATTTATATATTTTTCATGTGATACCCCTTTGCTTAACTAGCTTGTGTCTCACACCCCATGTTCTCAGGGCTGCAGCACCTGTTCCCCTGGGTGCTCCATGCCCTTGGGGCATTCCTTGAGCACTTTGTGTTCTCAGCTCTGCACATGAATGATCACTAGCTCAGCCAGCTGCTCCCAAAAAGAATGGTTGTAGAAGAGCCAGAAAGACCCCTGTTGAGCCCCCACCGAAGACACTTTGTCTACCTTACCAGTTCCAGGTGTCAAAAAGCATTGAGGATTGACCTAACTTCTAAGTTATTTTCAGAATTACAGTAATACCCACAGAAAGGGCTGACCTAATAATGCATAAAAATAGTAACTTAGAGACAGAAGTGTGTTGATTTCCCTGGCCGGCATGTGAATCTGATTCCCTTCCCCAGTTCTCTTCATCATGTCCCCAGAGGCCTTTAATAGAACATGACTTCTCTGATGACTTCTCTGATGATTAGGACTCAGCTTTCACAAAACAAAACAAATCGTAGGGGTAGCTGGCTCTTCAGTGGAGGGAAAAAGCCTGCTCATGAGAGTCAAGAAAGAATTTGAAAGTATGATTTGGAGTTCAGGGAAGTAGAGGGTTTCTTGGTTATGGCTATTTTATGTTTGAAACCACAAACTAAATTTCCTTGCTCTTAAACTTTCTAAATATAAATGTTAATATGCTACAGTAAAATCCTATCTTATCAAAATAGGCTAGAAACAAGACCAGTTTTATTAAAGCTATGTTTTCTGAGAAAATGGAAAAATATCAATTTAATCTAAGAATCTCTGCATGGAAGAAAAAACAGATTCTGTTCTCTTTTCTCTGTATATATAAATGAGAATATTAAAAAAATCAGTTAGGATCGCATAAAAACACATGTGCTCATGTAATACTCATAAGGAACATACTGCCATTTCTATTAGAATAAGATTATACAAGGTTTTTATTTTACCCATTACAAATTGGCTTGATTTTTTATTTCTAGTTGTGTTTGCACTGCTAAAGCACCTTGTTGACCTGAGTCAGTTAACCAAAATGTTGGTAAATTTGCTAATGATTTGTAAAGGCTGGTAATTTTGCACTGAAAACAATACCTGGCCACTCCACACTGGAAGCGCTCCCCTCCATGTATAAACACGAGGTTGTCTTAAAGTGGGAAGGAAGGAGGATCAAGGCAGGATGTGGGTGACTGTCACTCCTTTACCACTCAGAAAAACTAAGCATAAACCCCTTGCTGGTTACTGGAATGGACTGTTTCAGTGGTTTCTCAAGTTGAGAGAGGCAGGAGCTATAGTACCCTGGCTGACCCACGGGGAATGAAGCAGAGGCTCCTGAGCAGATGGACCCCTTCTGGGATTAGATCAGCCTCACAACTAAAACCAGTTTCTGAAGCGTACAGTGAGACAAAGCAGTGCACTTGGAACAATGTGGCAGTGGCCATCTTTCCGTACTGATTCTTGTTTATGTTTCAGCTGTTTGAGAAAGTCAAAGAAATTTGTCCAGATGTGCACGAGAAGATCAGACCTATTAGTGCAGATCTCAACCAGCATGACTTCGGCATCAGCAAGGAAGACATGGAGGAGCTTCTGTCCTCCACCAACGTTATCTTCCACTGTGCGGCCACCGTACGATTTGATGACCATCTGAGGTAATTTCTGGGTACCTTCTAACAGCTTGCACGTGTGTGTATGTATGTGTGTAGGTGCACGCATGCGCACGCGTGAACACAAGTGTGAAATTACTTATGGTTTCTGTCCATAAAACATTTCCACTGCAAGTATCCTGCCACTGGGGAGCCACGGCCTTTTCTTTGCTCTTCGAGGCAGGTGCCCAAATCCAAGGGGTCAGGGCACTTTCTGGCCTGCTCCCTCATGGTGTCCCCTGCTCACTCTGCAGACACGCCGTGCAGCTGAATGTCACTGCTACTCAGCAGCTACTGTTTATGGCCAGTCAGATGCCCAAGCTCGAAGCCTTCATACACCTCTCCACGGCCTTTTCTAACTGCAACCTGAAGCACATAGATGAAGTGATCTACCCATGTTCTGTGGAGCCGAAGAAAATCATTGACTCCATGGAGTAAGTAGGGTCGAGGGATGGGCCAGCAGCTGTTCGCTTAGATTCTTAGACACAGTTTCTCCCTTAGTGAATTTGGCACTGTCCCTAGATAAAGGAAGCATAATGCAGAGTGTAAAAGTTCATGAGAAAAAGGTTGGCATCAGAGAAACATGGCTTCAACCTGTGGCTACAGTTTACTAGCTGCAGGATTTGGAGTGAAGTTTTTGGCCTCTCTGAGCCTCATTCCATCCTTGATAAAATGTGCTGAGTAGTAGTGGTGATGATAAGTTCATATTTACAAGCAGCTGAGCCCTGGTTATTAAAGGAGAATTGTCAGACATAACACTGCTTTTTAAGATCCAGCAGAAAGCTGGGGATTTAGCTCAGTGGTGTAAGTGCCTGCCTGGCAAGCATGGGGCTGTGAGTTCAATCCCTGGTACCAACAAAAAAACAAAAAACAAAAAAAAAACATCCGGCAGAAGGCAGTGGTTGAAATGGCAGTGGTTAAATCTCAGGTGAGATATACTCCCCTCACTCTACGACCATGAGGTCTCTTGCATTTCTTCTTCCTGTGCCCTTTGGATGTGGCTCTAGTCTCCAAATAAATACATTTCTGTTTTCTGCTTCTTTACTGTTCTAGATAGTTTACTAACTTTACCATGTATCTTACTGAAACTGCGTAAAAATACTATAGCAGGAAAAAATAACTACTTCATTCAGAGTAAATTTGTCACATAATACTGTGTTTATATTTTAAATATTCTCTTTATGAGGGTTTAGCTAAATGAAGACTTTGTTCCCTTCAGGACAAACATTTTTATCTCCTCCACCTCTGAGAATAGATTTTTTTTTTAACCTGTCATTTTTTTTTTTTTTTTTTTACCTGTCATTTCAAAATATCCGGGACAGAGGAATGAAAGTCATTTAGAGGATCTGGAGTGACTTGGAGTTGCTAATAACTGAGACTTTGCTTCATGGGTGCCAGGAACATTTCAGAGCCTTGATTTGTCTGGAGAGAAAGCAGAGGAGGAGCAATGCGCAGAGTCTGTAAACATCCACGCATTTTCATGGCGGAGTAGGTCTGCGAATCTGCTAGCTGTACTCTATTTGTGCTGTCCCTTGCAAGCGTGTTATCCATATGCTGGAGATGCCCCCCAGAGGAACAGAGCCTTTGACTGTAGACCTGGCCAAGTTCCCACACCCTGCTGCGCTGGGGGCCCCTAGGATTCAGCAAGTCACGGTGCAGTCAGAGGCAGGAAAGACGTCCTGAGAGGTCAGCCAGAAGGAGCTATGAGCAGTGAGTTCAGCCACAGTGGGGCCCTCTGCTAGGTCATTCATTCCCCAGCTCCCTCCCTAGCTGTGTCCAGACACAAACGACCCTAGGTTTTGCAGCATAAACTCATTCCCCACGCAGGGAGTTGGCTTAGTGTCAGGTCTTCAGCACTTCCTGTGTCCTTCAAGTACATGCAAAAGGGAAAGGTGCATGAGTTATGATCCACTGCAACTGACATTTGTATTTTAGACTTTCAGGCAAAAGGTGCTCAACTCAATTCATTTCAACCCAAACTTATTTACTTTGTCTTAAGAAACTATTTTATCTACCCAGGAGTGGTGTCATACACTCATAATCCCCACGCTCTAGAAGACTGAGGCAGGAGGACTGCAAATTTGAGCCAATCCTGCAAAGTTCAATAACTAAATGAGACATCTCTCAAAATTTTAAAAAATACTTTTAAACAGTTGGAAGTGTAGCTCATTAGCTCAGTGTGAAGGCTTCAGGTTCAATCCACAATACCACCAAAAAAAGAGAGAGACAGAGAGACAGTAAAATATTTTTTCCCAATAAATTCTCTATTTAATTATTGACTTGTGCTTAAAACAAAAGCCATCTTCCATAGCTTTCAGTTTTTTGTTCCTTTAGAGGTGTTTTATCAGGAGTAACTGAGGAGGGCCAGCAGCTGGCACTGCTCTTCCTACTCTAGTGGCTGTATTTTCTGAGAAAAGTCAAGCATTAGCAACAAGATAGTCTTGAATCTGTGCTCTGGGCTTTGAACTCTCCAGAAACTCACCCATGGAAATGTTGTCAAGTGTTCTATTCTTTTTCCAGAAAATGACTTGGACAGGAATTACAGTTTAGGAAATGAAAAAGCACTTGCACTTTTGTCTTCCACAATTCTCACAGTGGCTTAGGCCAGAGTGGCACCTGAGCTTACTAAGAAGAGAAAGCTCTGTGTGCCTCGGCCACAGCCTGCCACCATCACCACTCCAGCAGTCCTGGGCTCTCTCCCAGCCCCAGGTTCTGCTGTCCAGCAGCCTCTGCTTCCTGCCTTTGGCCCATCTGGAAATTTCCAGAATTATACTGATGCTGAACCATTCCCGAAAGATGAGATTGGATTGTGTTAGTACAAAAACCTTAGCAGGTTGGTGTAAATACACTTTAATAATAGCTGAAACAGGACTTAGGAATGCTTTTCCCCAGTAAGACAGGCACAGCGATTACCTGTATAATGCTGCTCCTGTTCTAGTTCTGGTCCACCTATACTGCCCACCACTTCACAGACTTTCTGTCTGGGGACTGATACTGCCCTTCTTCCTTGTCCCTGCCCCTCTGTGACCCATCTCTACATATCAGGCACTGTTTTCCTTTAGAAATTTCAATGTGTGAAGGGATCAGGGTTTGCCTGTGAGGACTCAATTTTCCAGAATGATAGCTTAGAGTATTTCAACTTCAAAAATGCCTGTGACAGGCCAAGAGAAGTACTTTTTTGGTTGGTGTTCTATAATTTTTCGGGCCAAGGTAAGTCTTAAGATAACTAGGTTAGAAGAAAAGGGCATTTGCACCTGTGTAAAAACCCACAGTCACTTGAATTAGTAACTATACAATGGATCCATAAGTTAATCTGCCTTGGTTAGCCTACTTAAATAAGCCTCATAAGTATGCATCGAGAAAGGAGGGAAATAAACCATTGCCGAGCAGTTACTGTGAACAAGGAACTTCCATAGACATTGCATTCCCTCATGTAATGTCAGGGTGATGCTACTATTGCTGCTATACTAACAGAAGAGCAAAATGCTCAATTGGGCTAAGCTAGTGGAATGATGTGTGCAGAGACGCAGGGAGGGCAAGGTGCGTGGCACCTGTGAGAGCACAGATGCCTGAGCTGCCGGAAGAGCAGACCAGGGTGGGCAGGTTGGCAGGTTGGTAAGGGCCTCTGCCAGGCAGGGCGACTGCAGCAGGAAACTTGGGAGT
Organism: Dolichotis patagonum; assembly: GCA_004027295.1. Lineage (NCBI taxonomy): Eukaryota > Metazoa > Chordata > Mammalia > Rodentia > Caviidae > Dolichotis > Dolichotis patagonum. The sequence goes on from PVJX010015084.1 coordinate 30,149, forward strand.
GGTAGGGAAATAGCTGAAGTCCACTGTAGCAGTACATCCACAGAGGAGGACAGAGAGCACTCACGGAAGGCAGGTAGGGTCCACCTTGTGGGACCTTGAGGCATCGAATTCTGTAGGCAAAGAGGATGCATTCAAGGAGGACCATGTGTGTGTGTGTGTGTGTGTGTGTGTGTGTGTGTGTGTGTGCACATGTATGTATGTGTGCACGAGCATGCATGTATGTGGATGTGGTTTTTGTTGGTTGCTTGCTGTTTGCTTTCGTCAGAAAGAATGAGATTCTGGAATCATAGTGCAGTTAATGACAATACTAATGTAAGAGAGGAGTAGGGCCTGGGATACAGTAGGCAGCAAAGCCATCACCTGAGATGCAGTAGTGACAAGTAGAACTGCACACAGCAACAGATACAGAATAATAAAAACCACTTTTGTGTTAACCGTGGGGTGAGACCCAGCGTGAATGGCTGCTGCTTAGTATACACAGTTGCATGTAATTAACCAGATACCAGGTTAGAGTGGGTGTGGTCATCATATCTTACCTTTCTGTATTTCTAGTAACAGAGGTTTCATTTTTTAAGTTCACGTCTATGGAATTTTTCACTTCAAAAAACAATGTATTTTTGAAGAGTAACCTTGGTGTGTTCAAATTTTATGCCTTGAGTTTGCAGAGTGGACTTCCTTTAAATCAGTGATTCCCTAGTTTGCCCAGCCATAAGAATCACCAGAGCTTATTAAAAGTTCACATTAACAGACTCACCTTGAAGGCTGAAGTCACAGTCCTCTGAGGGTGCTCACTCACCTGCGCTTTACCTGAGAGCCCCTGAAGTTCTTCATTGTGTGCAAGTAATGCAGGGGAATGGTGCCTTGAAGAGCTTTTTCACTGAGCAGTTTCATCTGAGACGGGAGTGTTTGCATGCTAATAATCCGCATGCCCTCACCCTTGGTTCATCTCCCCTTCCGTTGCCTTCAATTCCTACTTGCTTTTATTGAATGAAAGTTTCCATCAGATTGGTCACTACCAAAAATTGTACTATGAAGTCACTGGGTCGCCAGGAGACAGCACTGAGCTGCTGTGTTTCTGGATTCAATGCTGAGGGCTGCACCCCAGGCTGGGGATGGCAGGGTGAAGAAGGAGAACCAGGGAGGTGAGGGCTGCCCCGGGCATCTGAGAGGTCAGCCATGGCAAGAGTGTGCCAGTGTGCTGAGGAGCACCGTGCTCACACTGGAAGAGTGGAGCTATGCTGAAAAAGTAGAAACTAAGTCTAGCACTTATACATTTCTTTGTAGGGTGGCCTCAGGGTGACACTTAGCAGGTGACCGAGAGCCACGTAGTTAACATATTTTAATACCACCAGACTTTCAATGGAAATCTGAGCAGGGTTACACTGTTTTCTACACCAAGTGAGCAATATTCATGTTGGTAGCCTGCTGCTGAGCCATCCCGCATCCAGCACAAGTTTGGGCCAGGAAAAGTGCTTAAGAAAAGTCTGCAGAAAAATAGAGACACTTTCACCAAGAGCACTAGGTTCAAGGATAGCCTTTGACCCAGGAAAAATTTCTGTTTACTCTGAAACCCACTCTACCTCTCTGGGGCTGGTCTCTGTTGGCCTTTCCACATCCCAGCTCTTCACCTTGTGGTTGAGTGTTTAACAGTCTCTTGTCTTCACAGACATGCCCTCTTTTCTTTTTCCACATCCTCACTACAACACCATGGCCTTTGGAGCTCAGCTGCACTCCAGTCTTGAGGAACGTTCATATGCTAATAACCCACAGCCCTGGTCTCCTCCAAAAACCTTGTGCAGTAGGTAAATGGGCCACACAATGCCACTATGTGGAAGAGTATCATTCAGTACTATGGTAGCTGGGTCCTGAGGACAGACTGCCGATTAGACACATCTCTGCTTTTAGTCTCATCTCTGGTGTCCCGGTCTCATTGGCCAGTGGACAAGAAGACATGTAAGCAAACACATACAGCATGATGATGCAGTGATCAGAGGCAGAACAGGTTAAACTAGAATGCAAACATGGGGAGGGAGCAGTGTGTCCAGAAAGCTTTTCCTAATGATCACTACAGACTCACTATTCTCTTAGCTGAAGAATATTAGGGGCAGATTGATTTTCTCCCCATTCAGCTGCTATGTAAACAAAATGGTTAATGATAGAATGTCAACACAACACATCACAAAGCAAAACTGATGGTATAAACTAGAAGATGTATGCGTGTGTACCTGTGTGTACTTACAGTGGATATGCACACGGCTTTCTGCAGTCGACACCATCTTTATGTTTTTGCTGCAATTTGAGTAGAATTTCAGAATTGGGGGCCCATGGGTATAAAACAGCTCTGCGAGTACATGGATGGGCACTTGGTTAATTACAGAAAAGTTCTCTGGATTATACAATTGTCTGCCATGTTTACTGCTTTAGTGACAGGCGGAGAACAAGCAACAGCGCTCTCTGTGGAGATCCACCACATTAACCTCCTCTGAGTCTGGGAAGTGGCCAGATGAGACAGAAGATGATCTTTGGAGCAGTGGTAGAAAACATAATATAAAACCATATTTAATGAGAATTCCACTGGGTTGGGGAGTGCAGTTCTTAGGTAGGGTGTTTGTCTAGTATATACAGGCCCTGGGTCAATCACTAGTATCACAAACAAACAAACAGTAGTTTCCTTGACTTGTGGTGCTTTGTCAAGCATCTTTATGTGCACTTGTGCCTACTCCTGTTTGTTTTCACGACACCCTGAGACTTCAGAGCAGATAGAAGCATTGCCACATTTCACAAGCAAAAATAAATGGCACAAGAAGTTGATTAGTGAAAAAACAGTACCAAGAGCAGGAGCAGCAAGCCATCTGCAGAACACCTCGGCTCCTTGCCACTGGCTTCCTCGGAACCCTTCACACCCAGCGTTTTCTATGATGAGCCAACTCACCACTCCAAAATGTCCCCACTGTCCTCCTTCTCAGGGACATGAGCATCGGTGACAGAGCTGGTGGTATCTAAGCAATGTGCATTCCCCACGACTGCTGGATTCTGATGTTTTCTTAAAAGTTTTTCATTTATAGCATTATTGAAATTGAGCTGCTCCTAAATTGGTTTTTGTGATCCATATGCTTTTATAGGTGAGAGAAAATGACCTTAGGTCAGTCAACCACTGTTGACGTGCAAGGAAGATGAGCCCACATAAGCATAGTCGGCCCTCCAGATCTGTGGGCCTGTCACCCGCAGACTGGGGCAACATCTAGTCAAAAATATGGGGAGAGGGGTCATGTCTGTACAGAACGTGGGCAGACTTTCTTCCTGTCATTACTCCCTAAAACTACAGCATAGCAAATCATTATATAACACTGACATTGTAGTAGGTATTAGAAGTAATCTACAGATGATTTATATTATATAGGCACATGTGCGTGTGTTATATCCAGATACCACAGCATATTATATAGGAGACCTGTGTATCCATAGACTTTGGTGTCTGCAGGATCCTGGAATCTTAGATACTGACAGATAACTTCATTATTGGAGAGATTCAGCGGTACCTGCATTGTTCCACACTCTCCGCCCCACCGCCAGATGACCCTGTACTTGAAATATCCTCTATTTCTATATGTATTTGCAGGTTTTTATTTGTAGTTCTAGAAACTTTCTAACCTTTCTCTATTCAATTTAAGAGGCATTTGAATATCCAGAATATACTCAGGACTAACACAACCAAAGCAAGAAAAACTAAAAAATTATAGCCAGTCTTTATGTCCTACCTCAGTATCAGATGAGAGATTGCAATTGGGAGTGATGATTCTGGGTTAGTGTTAGCATCAAATGCATCTTAAGTGCTCAGTATTTGTCACAGCAGCAAAGCAGTGACAAGTTAAAATTTTTCACAGTCAAAATAGTAGGGTTATGTTCTGTGCCATAAAGCAGGAGGAAACATACCAAGCACATTACTAATGAAAATCATACGAACACATTCAGCCAGCCTAATTATGTTTTAAAAGCTGCATTATACCCATCATTTAACCAAATAAATCTGCTGGCTAAGATATTTTTTGAAAGATGAGGCTGGTGCTGACGGTGTTTTTCACAGTGGTGCCCCCTCTTGGTAGGGATGCTTGGCAATCACACTATTTGCACTACTTCCCTCCACTTAGATTGCAGAGCTCCCTGGAAATCTCTGAAAATAGTCACTGGCTATTATCTTTGACTCCAAACAAACCTTCAAAATACATTTCATAGGTTTGCTTAGCCAGATTACAACTCTGCCATAGCTATTCCGTCTATAGAGACACTGAGGGAAATTTTACAAATGAAAGTCTCTCACATTCAAGATCAGCACACTAGGTTTTCACAGAACCTCCCTGAGTGTGTGGGGCTGCCATGGAGGCACCATAAATGGGGGACCTCAGAACAATGGGCTGGCACCTGGCACACACTTGAGTGCCAGCGTGGTGCTCAAGCCTGTTGCAATGCAAGCTTTTATGAACCCATCAGAGAAATGGGGGTAATTAGAGGTTATATGTTATAAATAGAAGATTGTACATCTGTTAAAGCTGTCTATCTCTCTGTCCATCTATCTATCTGTCATCTATCAATCACCTATTACTATCAGTCTATTATCTATCATCTATCTGTCATCTATATTTTACCATCTATTATCTATCATCTACCATGTATCTATTTATCTATCATCTATCACCTATCATCTACCATTTATCCTCTATCATGTATCTATCAATTTTCTATCAATCTATTATCTGCATATAGTGTATCTATATCTGTCATTTATCATTTATTATCTGCCATCCATATATCATCTACTGTTTGTCATCTGTACATCATTCATAATGTATCTATTGTCTGTCATTTGTCATCTATCATCTATTTTTTATGTATCTTCTGTCTCATCTACCATATACTTATCATCTATCATCTATCATCCATCTGTCTCATCTTCATCTGTCTCATCTGTCTATCATCTAGCAATCATTATCTATCCATCATCTATCTATCCATCTATTTATCATCTCTCTACGATCTATTCATCCATTCATCTATCATCTGTTATTTGTCTATCTACCTGTCTATCTAATTTGGTGGCAGGAAGTAGGGTTTGATTAAATGGGCTTGTGGAAGACAGCACACAGCCCCTGCATCATGAGGACTTACACAGGTGTGCACTCACCCACCTTTGGTAAACTGTGACTGTGCACTGGAGGGTGGAAGCTGCGTGTCTTATTTTGCTTTGTGTTCTGTTGTGTAACATGTCTCTAGAGCTTGTTTTCTCTCCTTCAGGTGGTTGGATGATGCAATCATTGATGAGATCACTCCCAAGCTGATTGGGGACCGGCCCAACACCTACACCTACACCAAGGCCCTTGGAGAGATCGTGGTGCAGCAGGAAGGCGCGAACATGAATGTCGCCATCATCAGGCCCTCCATTGTGGGGGCCACCTGGCAGGAACCCTTCCCAGTACGCCTGCTCTTATGTGTTCCCTGCTGCGCTTGCAAACCAGACCCTTCTGGCTCCATTTCTTTTTGACACCTCCCAGCCCCCATGCACTCCTCCATGGAATTTGTGGCTGAGTGTAGCAAATCAAAAAAGAATCCATTATATGATGGCAAAAGTCAGTGTTTCGTTCAGACTCTACCCAGCATAAGCTTCTTTTAGGGGTTATGCTGAAAGTCCTAGAGTTGAGTGATCTTAAATACTACTAACTAGTCCCCAAATTCCCATGAGAGATAATTTCATTACTTCGTTTTCTGTCATTTAAATATACTGGAATACTCTTTATTGTCAAATTAGTAGTATCACAGCTGCCAGGATAAACAGGAATCACAAAGCTCACAGTCTCTCAGGTTAGGAATAATAAATTTTTACCTATATACACTGCTCTCACCTTCTAATAGGTACTTTGATTTACACCATCTCTTCCAAGGCAACTCTGTTAAGCTCCAGGGCTGGATAAGCCAGATCCCTGTACCACATCCCAGCCATGCAGTCTTCCGAATCACATCATCTGTGCATCTGGACCAGCACAACTTAATTTGGACAGTTGATTAAAGGGGATGATGTTTGAGCAGTGTTTAAAGGGCATGGCCTCTAGTAACAGGATCAACAAATACTAGACCCCTCATCTTCTCCCCACTCCCACTGTACATACACATTTTGATTTTTATAGCTAAACAAACAGATTTGCGTAGGGCTCAGGAAACAAACCCAGTGAGACATTTCCCCAAATATCCCTGAACATTGTCTTTCTCTGACACCTCCAGCAGGCTGACACCACTCTCACTATAAAATATGTTATGTGGACTGTTCATGTTAAAATTCTCAAGAAATGAGTAATTCCTATAAATTGTGTGTGAAATGTTTTGAGAGAGCTTAAAATCAAAGCTCAGATGGAGAAAAATTAATGTTTGATGAATTGGTTAGCAAATCATGAATACTAACACAAAGTGAAATTAATTAAGATTAAACTGCACAATGATTTTCTGAAAAATGTAATGAACAGAGATCTTCTTCTTTTTTTTAGGGTTGGGTTGATAACCTAAATGGGCCCAGTGGGATAATTATTGCGGTATGTATAACAATGGGGAAATAATTCCTTGAAATATAGTAGAATAACATCATTCTTAGTGTTAATTTACCTTGTTGATCTAAACACAAATGTTACTGTTCTGACAACAATCAAAGGCTTATATCAACTTTATGGACTGAAAAGGCATACAGGATGAAATTATCTTTTTCTGTGAGAATTTTATTATCAGGAAAACAGAGGTAATGTGCTATCAATTAGTGTTCAGGAGTTTCAGCTTGGAAAATGAACATCAAGAATTTTCTTTTAGTTACCACAAGATGGGAGTATTTTCTCTTTTTTGATTTTACTGATAGCTTGGATAAGTGCAGCAAATTGGGTAGGTGGTAAAAATCTTCTCAGAGATGATCAAATTCCTGATTTAGCCATCTGTAAGTGTTTGTTGATGTGTGCAGCTGAGGGAAATGTGTGGCATTATCAGTTCTTCACAGGCACAGGAAAGAGTCGCAGCACATCTTTCTGAGGTGGAGGTCGGTGTCTATAGGAACCAGTTTTTCATCCTTCCTCCCTCACCAGGGGGGGGGGGCCTCTGCCCTTGACACCCATCTGCCTGGAGCCAGACCACCCAGCTGTGTATCTCAGTCCACATGGAGGAGCTGAAGACCAGAACGATGACTTCACTTTTTGGGACACTAAATAGAAACTCACTTATCTAAATAAGCTTGAGACACACTTCATGCTCTCTTTGTTCCTCCCCAGTTATGTTCAACGTGAATTAAAATGCAAATACGAAAGTCAGTTATGACAGTGCACTGCCTCTGCCCCTGATTTTCTGGGTGCCTCTTTCTGTTCCCTGCCTGCCTTCAACCTTTCTACCTTCCACGTGGCTGGCAGGAAACATCTGATCACCCGGAACATTGTTATTTTAACATGGACCCAAAGCAGCTTTGATTGTATTGCAAAGCTGCACATTTATTCAAATTTTCTAAGATTTTCCAAAAACTGATTTCTTATACTCAAAAAAGGGGGAATCAGTTACAAGGAAAAAAGCTAGGAATGTAACAGTGTGCCAATAATTTCAAATGAATGCTGGAAGAATGCAAGGTGTAAAGAATTAACATACTCTGTAAAGTCTATAAATTATTAATATAAATCCCAATTTTTATATTTTATATAGTTCACATCAGTGATCTTTGATGTGAACTAAGATACTGAACAAAAAGTGAATAATTGTGGCTTTTGTTCACAAGCAAATTTTGTTCTATTAAATAGTAAGATGTACACATTATCTTTTTTTCAGATGTTTCTTAACCTTTTAATGCTTATAAGCTAATATGCACTTGGAGAAATAGAGCCACTTATGACATGATTTAAAAAAATTCATTAAACCTGAATTCTTAAAATATGTTACAAATTGACTTTTATATGGTGAAAATCTGTTCTTGGTGCTTCTTTTCTCCCCAGTACATGGCTGCAGTGTGAATGTCTTTATTCCTTGTGTGGAGCCAGGGCACGCACAGGACACATCTTCATTCCTGTTTCACCCTTCGGTCCCCCATCTCTCTCCTTCCTGCCTTTCTTGTTCTCCACCCCATTTGAGAGAGATCCATCTGCCTGATTTCTATTATCCATCTTTTATTTCACATTTTATTTTTTAATTTGGTTTCCTCATGTAAGAGAAGCCATGCAATATTTAAGCTTGTATGTCTGATTTATTTCACTTAACATAATGGTTGCAAAGTTAAGCATCCATTTTCCTACAAATGACTCAAGTTTATCTTTCTTTGTGCCACAATAGTATACCATTATGTATAAATACCATATTTTCTTTATCCATGCATCCATAGATGGGCATACAGGCCACTTTCAAAATTTAGCTATTATGAGTTGTGCTCCTATAAACATGGGTGTGCACAGATACTGTAATACAATGTCTTTAGCTCTTTCAGGAAGATACCTAAAAGGGAAATAGCTAGGATGAAAGGAAATTGTAGTTCTAGTTTCTTGAGGGATCTCCACATAGATTTCCATAGTGGTTATACCAGTTTCCATTCTCATTTTCCCCACAGCTTCACCAGCACTGGTTATTATTTGGTTTCTTGATTGTAGTCATTCTTTTTGCATAAGATGGAATCTCAGGGTTATTTTAATTTGCATTTTTCTAATGGCTAACAATGTTGAGCATGTCTTCACGTATTTATTGGTGATTTTTACTTCTTCTTTGGAGAAATATCTATTCATTTCACATACCAATTTTTTGACTGGGTCTTTTATTTTGGGAGAGGTTTAATATTTTTGAGTACTTACATATCCTAGATAGTAGTCTTCCGAGGAGTAGCAGACCAAAATTTTTTCCCATTCTGTAGTTTTTCTTTTCACTTTCTTGATTGTTTCTTTTGCTGTGCAGAAGGTTTTTTTTTTAATTAAGTATATTACCTTTTAAAAATTTGAGCAATTTTATTCCCTAAAGGAACCCAATGACTTGTGATTAATTTGGCCAGGATAGGCTGGGAAGTAATATGTAATATAATAACCTAGCAAGCAGCGGCAAACAAATGTCAGCTATTTATACTAACAGCTTTTCTTTTTCCTGTGTAGGCTGGGAAAGGGTTTCTTCGGTCCATTAAAGCTACTCCATTGGCCATTGCGGATTTAATCCCAGCAGACACAGTTATCAATCTCACTTTAGCAGCAGGCTGGTACACTGCAGTACACAGGTATGGATGCTCAAGTGGTCTTTCAAAGATTTAATGAGGAAAGAGGTAAATATGTTAGATACATTTTCAAAGTATAGGCACTTTATTGTAGAAGACCCCTAGTATAATAAAGTGTCTCTTTCACTGTTGTATATAGTTCCCAGTATACCAACATACATGCATTGAACTTTTCTATAAATACTGCTTTGTATTTAGTTTATCATAAAATAGTGTACTCTGAAAATCATGAAAGCATGAAATTCTTGATACCCAAAATACTTTTCTATTCAGTAATTTATGCTGCAGCTTCTTTTTTTAAGGCAAGGAAATGATAAAAGTTGATGAGATAATAGCATATTTTGTATTTCATTGAATTGCTCAGTATTTGGTAAATGCCAAAAGCTTAGGTCACTGTGTGTGGGAAAATTTCCTAATGTGAAGGGAAAAAATAGGTTGCTTATTTATTTAGCTCTGCTAGTAAGTGATAAGCAGAATTTAAATATTGTTTGTACGGGTGATTGAAGTCATGACCTTGCGCTTGCCAGGCAGGTACTTATGCCACTGTGCTAAATCCCCAGCACCTAAAATTTTCGTATATGAGCTCAAATTTACATGCTCCCCAATCTGTCATACTTGTTTGATGTCTTGTACACACAGTGTTTTCCTAATCTTCTTCTATTTTGCATATTGACCCAGAGAAGGATAAAAGACAGTACTTCTTAAGAATGCTTTAGTAATGGGAATTTTTGAAAACAGTCTGTCTTGTTATTTTCACATGTTTATTTCTCTTTCATTACTTTTCCATTTTGTTGTATTTATCTAATTTTTATTTCATCTCACAGACCTAAATCAACATTAATCTACCACTGTACATCTGGTAATCTCAATCCCTGTAACTGGCTCAAAATGGGTAAGTGTGTCTGGTGATGTAGCCACAGAGCCACCCGTGTTTGTCTCAGGATTACATAGACAGCATGGGTCATGGAGCTGAGACCACAGTCAGGGAGAAACTCAAAAACTTATTGTAAAGAAACAGAATGGTTGCAAATGATAAATGTCTCATAATTAACTAGAATGTATTGTGGTGTGCCAGGGACACAAGAAGGTAGAACATACATGTAGTTGTACAAAATAAGGAGTCCACTGGCCACAGACATTAAAAACCAATAGTAAAATCAAGCAAAAGTAAATAGCATGATATCCGTGCCCCCTAGGACAAGGGACTGTGGCCGGAGGTTCTGCGGGCCCCAGTTCACCACGCCCAGCTTCAGCCTTTCAATTTAGGGAACCGAGAGCCAGCAGGGGAGTTAGGACCATGTGAGGTGAGTCCCACTGCCCCCAGGAAGACTAAGGGAGGGCTGGCGACCTGTGCTCCAGGCAGTTGAGTTTCTTGCTAGCTACCAGGCACACTGGACCAAGTCCCGGAAGTTCCACGGCCTAAGTGCACCACGCCCAGCGGCCTTCTTTCAGTTCGGGAGGCACAGGTCAAGCAGGGGGACTGACGGCCTGGTGTGGGCTGGCCTGGGGAGAGCTTAAGACCAACAATCCCGGTGGTTGAGTTCATATCCAAGTCCCCTAGGACAGGGGACTGCAACTCGAGGTTCTGTGGGCCTCAGTTTACCATGCCCAGCTTCCACCTTTTGATTTAGGGAGCCAAGAGCCTGTGGGGGAGCCAGAACTGCTCCAGGAGCTGAGGGTGCAGGAGGTAAATCACCACACACCCAGAGGAAGCTCAAAGCAAGGAAATATAGAAAAATGACAAAAGGAAAGACCAAAAGGCAGGCTCAAAACCCCAGCCCAACCCAAGAAAGCCTGGGAGCCATCTACATAGAAGGAAAAAGAAGCCATATACCAGAAATATCTGAAATGATATCAAATAAAATAAAGATGCAACTAGGGGAAGCTATGGAGAAATTCAAATCAGAAATACTTGCCCAGGTAAAAGAAGAAATGATAAAAGTAGTGAAAGAAATAGTGAACACATCTAGTGAAGACACAGCTAAAATATTAGAGGAACAAAGCAAAAAGATAGAATCCCTGAATGAACACTATAAGAAACAAACAGAATACATAAAGCAGATTCAAAGAGATATACAGAAAATCAAACATTCTATTGAAAGCTGCCAAAACTGCCTCAACAAAGGTGAAGACAGAATTTCAGACCTCAAGATAAGATCGCAGCCAGTGAACAAGAAAGAAAAGATCTTTTAAAAATAACAAAGAATCAGGAAATAACAATTCAACAGCTGCAAGATGATACAAAGAAAAATAACATAAGATTAATAGCAATAAATGAAAAAGAAGGGGACAGTCCAAATGATATCAAGAGGACATTTATGGGGGCCGGGGATTTAGCTCAGTGGCTTAAGCACCTGCCTGGCAAGCACAAGGTCCTGAGTTCGATTCCTGGTACCAAAAAAAAAAAAAAACAAACAAACACAAAACACACACACACACACACACACACACACAAAAAGAGGACATTTATGGAAGTAATAGCTGAAAACTTCCCAAACATGAGAATGCAAACTGACATTTGAATAAGTAAAGCATATAGAACTCCAAACAGCCATAACCAAAATAAAACTACACCCAGACACATAATAATCACCATCCCAGAAACCCACCATAAGAACAGAATACTAAAAGCTGTTAGAGAGAAAAGACAGATCACCTATAAGGGAAAACCTATCAGAATCACAGCAGACTTCTCAACACAAACAATGAAGTCAAAAAGAGCATGGAGTGAAGTATTTCAGATCCTAAAGGAAAACCACTACCAACGCAGACTGACATACCCTGCAAAATTGTCCTTCAAATTGGATGGAGAAATAAGATACTTCCATGACAAAGAACAGCTGAGGAACTGCATGACCACCAAGCCAACCATACAAAGAATACTGAAAGACATTCTAGATACACATGGGATAAAACCACCAAGCAAGGCAGACAATTAAACAGAATGGAAAGCTAAAGACACATCAGCAGAAAGATAACATGTCAACAATAAACCAATATATGACAGTTACAACCATTAATGTAAATGGACTCAACTCACCTATCAAAAGAAACAGACTGGAAGAATGGATCAAGAAACAATACCCAACCATAGGCTATCTACAAGAAACCCATCTAACCCAAAAGGACACTTATAGATTGAAAGTCAAACGATGGAAAACAATACTTCATGCAACAGGAAACCAAAACAAAGTAGCAGTAGCCATTCTGTTTGCAGACAATGTGAATTTTAAACCAAGAATGATCCAAAGAGATAAAGAAGGTCACTACATACTAGCTAGGGAAAAACTTCAAGAGAAAGAGATAACAATCTTAAATATATATGCACCAAATTCCAGAGCACCCAGGTATACAAAGCAAATATTAACAGAAGTGAAAAATCAAATAAGCAATAACACAGTTATAACAGGAGACTTTAACACACCATTGACACAAAGGACATATCATCTAAACAGAAAATCAGCAAAGAAATAACAACTGAATCACACCTGTGAACAAATAGAGTTGATAGATGTATATAGATTGTTCCATCCAACAACATCAGAATATACATTCTTCTCAGCAGTACATGGAACATTCTCTAAAACAGACCATATACTAGCCCACAGAACATATTTAAGTAAATGCAAAAGAACTAAAATTATCCCATGCATATTATCGGATCATAGTGCCATGAAACTAGAAATTAACAATAAAAGCAACTGCAAAAACCTCACAAACACATGGAAACTGAGTAATACACTCTTGAGCAATCAGTGAGTCACAGAGGAAATTAAACAATATCTACAAGCAAACGAAAATACAAACACAACTTACCAGATTTTGTGGGATGCAATGAAAGCAGTCCTCAGAGGAAAATTTATTGCACTGAGTTCCCACATCAGGAAGACAGAACGAACACAAATAAACAACCTGATGCTACAACTCAAACATCTAGAAAAAGAAGAGCAAGCCAAGCCCAAAGCCAAAAGAAGGGAGGAAATTATAAAGAT
>PVJX010015085.1:0-43374 GCA_004027295.1 Dolichotis patagonum
CCCAGAGGAAACAGCCCTAAAGGACGATTTGCCTTCCTTTGGGTGAGAAAGCCCTAATCGCTCTATGGAGTCAGAAAAAAATCCTTAGGGGCTGTGCTTTGGATTATACCGGAATTAAGTGTGCACATCAGGGGTTCTTGTGCTGGAGGCTGGATCCTCAGTGTGGTGATGCTAATGTGGTAGAACTTTAGGAGAGGGCCTCGTGGGAGGTGACTAAGTTATGGGAACATCACCCTCAGAAGGGTCTAATGAAGATCTCATGGGACCTGCTCAGTTTTCCTAAGAGTGGGTGCTATAAAGCAAGCTCAGCGATCTCAGCTCATTCTCCTCCTTCCTGCCTCACCATGTGACCTCTTGTGTATTCTCGCTATTGTGATGCTATCTGCCATGGCCTTTATCAGAGCCAAGCAGATGCTGGTGCCATGCTTTTGGATCTCGAACTGTGAGCTAAATAAACCTCTTTTCTTTATAAAGTATCCAGCCTCAGGTGCTTTGTTAGACCTTTTGCTGCAGACACGTAACATGAAGTAACACAGTTTCTCTTAAAAGACTTAATATGCAATATACCCCCATATTTCCCAAAACTCATCTCTAAGAACACTTATCTCTTGGGGAAATTTCTTGCAAGGCACAAATGCATTCCCATCTCCCTCCCAACTATTCTAAAAGCTAGCAGATTGGGATGCACCGAAATGAGTCGGGGCTGGAGGAAGGACTCACCTGACTGCACAGCTCCAGGTTCTGAGAGTACACAGCAATCTGTCCTCTAGGCTGCTGACCCTCTGACAGGTAGCTGGAGAACAGGATGAGGGCATCATAGCTGAACTTATCTGCGAATGCTTTCAAATCACTGGTGATACTGCCGTGAAACACACAGCTCTGGAAGGACAACAGGAAATCTATGTTAATATAAAATGCTTAGCTAGGGGGTGTTGTCCTGCAAATCAGTTCAGTCCTATGATGTGTCAGGACATATACTTATTGTTAGAGACAAGTGAAAGGAGCACTTTGCCTTGAGCTCTCGTGCTATGGCTTATAATACACTTTACTTGTTTTCCAAGACCAAGAAAATAGAATTCTTAGCCATCATTACTAACAGTTGAGATAAGAAACACATCTTAACATTTCCTTTTAAAAACATTTATTTAAAAAATACTTATTCAAGCATAATTTACAATGCATATTTATTGTTCTTACCATTTATAAGGCCTATATAAAAATGTTGACCACGATGATGATCATCAGAAAAATAAGACAAAGTTATTGTTCTTTCTCGCAACTGGTTTCTAATGATTATTAACTCTAAACAGAAATCTCTAAAGATGAGCTTGGCTGAATTTACTGAATAGTTATCATTCCAGTGTAGAAGCTCAGGAGAAATTTTTAAAGACTTGTGACATCAGATCTACTTGCTATATGCGGCAGCTACAGAGAAATGAATACTTCCAGAAAGTCCCCAGATCTGGGACTTATATCACTTACAGAAAATGTACTGCCTCTTTACATTTTATTGACTGCAGTAAGACAACCACTTTACCCACATAATTGTTTTCTTTGTAGAAGTTCAGTGATGATCACATGCCAATCCCTACCACAGCATCTGACACAGACCAGATGCACAAGCAATGTTTGTGAAACGACTGGGAAGACACGCACGTGAAACCCACACAAGCCATAGTCCTCTATCGGAGCTTATGTGTGTATACACTTGGCTTACCGCATTCATAGTTCAATGCATCTGTCAGTCCCAGCAACATCTTCCTGCATATATTCAGAGAAAAACTGCGTCTGTACTCAACATATACAGACTTTTTCCTCATCATCATTCCCTAAATAATATAACAGCTATTTATGTAGCATGTAATTTATATTAGGTGGTAGAAGTCATTTAGAGGTGTTTTAAAGAATATGGGAGGATAGTCACAGGTTTTATGTAAATATAATGCCATTTCACACAAGAAACTTTGATGTGCAAGCCTGGTCTTAGAATTACTCTCCCACAGATATTAAGCAATAACTGTGTTTGTGTGTTTGCATGTGCCTGTGTGTGTATACTGTGTGTGTATGTGTATTTATAGTAAGCATGTACAGTCAGTCAATAATATATTGTACCACTCAATTAAAAACATGACATTTAGTCAAAGGACTTTAAGAATTCTATAGATTTCTTTCTGATTATTATTGCAGTAAACATAATTATGCTGGCTCCAGATAAAATATTAAAACAATACAGAAATACATACAGTAGAACATAGAAGTTCCATACATCCCTTCTCAGATAAACACTGTGAAGAGCCCAACAGGGCAGGGCACACAATTACAGATGTCTTCCACAATCACATTAATGTTCGCATTCGGTAACTTTTGAAGCTTGTGGATATGATTATTTGTGGCTTAGATCAGCCACTTCCAACAGCTTTGATATTTGTGCAAGAGATCCTTGGTAAGTGGGTATGCCCTGCTGGTCACCAGGTTTTCTGTTTTGAGGCATCTTGTTATCTATCTATTCCATGGCAGCTGGCCCATTAGGCATCTTCCCAGGATACTTTGCGTTTTAGGCCATGTCTTAGTTACTTTTCTCTCATTGCTGAGCCAAAAATCCCTGACACCCAAAGTTAAAGGGGGAAAAGTTTATTTAGCTCACAGTTTGTAGGGGTTTCAGTCCATAATCAGGAAAGGTGGCATGGCAGAGGGACAACTGTTTGTGGCAGCAGAAGACAGCAAAAGCAGCAGGAGAGGAGGAGGAAGTAAGGCTCCTGTTGCTTATATTGTATGCAGGCTGCCCTAGGATGACTGTAGAACTCACACCCTTAATCCCTATATTAGACGATGACTCAGTCACAAACTCTAGATTCAGCCGCCCCTGAAAAGCTGCCCCCAGGACCCCATGAGGCTTTGGCAGGGCATCCAGACACAGACTGTAACAGGCTAGAAGGAATCACACATGGGAATCTACAAAGGCCTCCAGAAATACTGCTGATGAATACCAAAAGTCCATTGCACAGACTTAGTAATGAAGTATATGATGTCATGCACAATAACTTTGGAAGCATGTACTCCAAAAGTATACTGTCAGCTCTCATGTTTTTAGCTTACTGTCCAGGTGGCATAATAATAATCTTTAAGTATCTGTTTTTCAAAAACAAATTCACCCTGTGGGTGTAGCTCAGTAGTAGAGCATGTGGCTTGCATGCAAGAGGCTATGGGTTCACTCCCAACAGCACAAATCAAGGACTGAATCAATCACCCATGTAGAAGTAAAAGGCCTTGGTGTAAGAAGCTCTACCATCTTCCTTTCTGAATAGTTTTTAATATGTATATAACCTGCTTCTCAAATGTACTTATAAACTTTTGAAAGAAGACACACAAGTGGAGATTTTCTCATTATCACTACTGTAATTGTAATAACAATTATCACTACTGTTATGGATTGAGAACTGGTGGTAAACTTAACGCCAGCTGGGTTACATCAGCGTGGCACTGAGTGGAGATGTTTCACCTGAGTAAGGTTGCCAGCATAAATGGAGACGTGGAGAAGAGAGAACGTTAAGGCATTATGGCGTTGAGACGTTAAAGTGTTGTGGGTTCTCCTATGTGTTGCTGTTTGACCCATTAGGTTCTCCTGGAGAAGCTCGGGTCCTCACATCAAGCATTGCTTCCTGGCTCCGGAGGGGAAGACGTGTGCTGCTTGATCTCCAGGATGAACTCGTCACACTGGCTTCCTGGAATGTACTCGACTATGCTTGTAGGAGGAGCTCGGGGCCTCCGTGTCACTGAGGATGGCTGTGGTGCTTTCAGGACAGCCCTGGTGTTTGTTGTGAGTGTGACTTCTCGGCTCCAGTGTAGAACCCTCAACCTACCAGCACAGCTCCTTCACTCCTCTGGCATAGACTTTTTAGCTTCCACCACTGACCTTTGGGCCTTCCCAGCGTGGATCCATAAAAGAGACTGGCGTGAGTCCTTCTTGTGGGCTCTAGACCTCCAGTTGGACTCATGGGAGGCATTGTCATGGGCTCTGGGTCTTTATCTGGACTCATCTGGGACATTGCTGTGGGATTTAGGCCCTTGGCTAAATATTCTGTCTTTGGTGTTGTGGATAGATTTCCTGCATTTTCTTGTGTTAACTCTGGGTGACCATCATAAAAATAATATTATAAATTCTATGTCCTGATTCTAATTGTTCTCTGCACAACCCCTGACTACAACAACTACATTCCTAGCTGCCACTCAAACAAGAGAGGGCAGGTTTTACTTGTATCTGAGCATAAGATTAGGATTCAGAACAATCTGCATCATTGCAGGCATGCACCCCAATCTGTTTGGATTCTTCCATGTTATGCTAACGGCTCTAGAACCGTATTGGACCCGAGTCTAGCTGCACTGGCTACGTGAGACCCCTCGTTAGAAAAGAGTCTCTGGCCATGCCCCACGCGTACTGAATCTGGATCTGCCTTTTCTGCCCAGCCCGGGTGATTCCGGGCACATTGAAATCTATGAACACTGTTTTAAGGAGGCCTTTGTCAATTAGCTTCCTTTCCTGGCATCCAGTCCTTCCTGCTGTCAGCACTGTTGTGGGCTTACATCAGCTCATGCCCTCAGCTCCTGATTCCTCACACCAGCCTCATCATAAACATCACCCTAGGGTGTGTATTTCTGGGCTGTTTTGCTAGAAATTCTTGTTTACCACGTTGGAGGCAAGAACCAAGAATCTGTGTTTTCACTGTGTTCCTTTGGCAATTTTTATGATCTGGGTCCTTTGGGCAACACCATCTCAGTTTTTGCTAGGTGACTCTGAATTCCACAGGATCAAAGGAAGTATTGATAAAAGAAAAAAATTTTATGAAACACTTAGACAAATTAAAGAAATAAAGTATTTACATTTTGTAGCAACACTCAGAGGTAATCAGCAATGATGTCCTAATAAATTGTCTAATAAAATTGTCCAAGCCAGACTCAATTTTATCAGCTTTAGAATAACATCAAGAGTTTTATCTTGAAAGCAGAATCAAACAAGGGAGTGAGTGAGAATCTCCAGGCATCTGGGAGGCTCAGTCTGTTTGTTCTGCTTTTACGCCTGTGCTGTTTGCATAGGAGATAATTTATTATTGTCTTCTAGCTAGGCAGGGAGTCATGTGCTTCTGTTACTGAGCTAGCCTGGCCCTGAACAAACAACAGTTCATCATCAACGAAATCCAACTGTAGACACAGGTTGGCATTGCATTCCCCCATCTGCCTTCTACCTGATAAATTACTGTTTTAGTTGCATATATACAAATACGATTTGTTAATCTGCTCAAATATCTCCAAAATATTTCCCCTCTTTTAAGCTAAAATGATGCACATGTATGTGTATTTCCCACTCAGTTTGCTTAGAGTTTAGAAAACAAAGAGCACCCTCCCTTCCATTTTTCACCCCCACCTTGTCACACATCCCCTCTGTACTTAAGAGCTCAGCCTATAATTGCTGCATAGGACTCAGGAAATTACTTTGCTAAGCAGCTGAGAATTGACTGACAAAATCCCAGACTAATCCCACCAGTGAAGATGAATAGCAATTGCTTGTCACAGCCCTTTGTCACTCATGGTTCCAAAGATTCAATCATTAAACAGTCTCAGAGGTCATGAGTCTTTTTGCCTGAATAATTTCTAGTTTTAGAGTGCGTGGGAAGGCCTTGAATTGTGGGGAGAAAAATCTTTGTTATTCTTCAGCCAAAAGCTAAGGTGAAAAAAAAAAAAGCTAAGGTGAAAATGTCAAGAGCCCTAGAACGTTACTAGTCATGATAACCTAGGACAAAGAAATAGAAATGGCATGGTCCTGCTCAAATTCGTGTACACAAGACCTGAAATAGTGATGGTGGCAGTGCCCAGCAAGTTTACTGGATTCTTGGTTGAAAGTGCCCAAATGGCACGGAAAATTCCATTCTCACAAAATCCCACTTTCTTTCTTATTCCATCACTCTGAAAAATTTAGTCTTTAAGCCAGACACTAGTAGCTTCCATGCATCATGTGAAATAAACGTGACACACATAATGTAAACATCTGAGTGCTTAAATGTGGATATTCTGTGAGAGAGAAAACCTACTGTACCACTCATCTTGTTATCTTCTCAGCCCCTCCTGATTCCCCTCTTAAGCAGCTCCTCTCCGAAGTACAAATCACTGCTAGGCCGCCAGATCCCCAAATCACTTTCCTGTTCTTGCTTCGTTTGAGTTTTCTGCTGAATTCCGTGAAGGTGGCCCTTCCTTCTTGAAGCACTGAACTTTCCCGATGGGATCTGCTGATCACTCTTTCCGCGCTCCCAGACACCCCTCTGTCACTTTGCTAGCTGCCCTTTCTTATTGAGCCGTGAATATTCACTGTCCCAGTTGGGACCATGTTGCCCAACCCCTTTCCTTTCCTTCTCTTTGGTGATTTTAGTCACAGGGCTTTACAACTATCTGCCTGCCAAGGCCGATGGAACTTATGTGCACTGACTCTGTCCACATGAGGCTCTTTGTAAACATCTAGCCATTCTTTCAAACACAATGTAACTCACTTGCTCTATGTTCTTTCATTCTCTCTCTCTCTCTCTCTTTCTCTCTCTCTCTCTGTCTCTCTCCTTGGTCTTTTTGAGACAGAGTTTCACTATGCAGTTCAGGCTGGCCTTGAACTCACTTTGTAGCCAAGACTGGCCTCAAACTCACAGAAATCCTCCTGTCGCAGCCTCCCAAGTGTTGGGATTACAGTTGTGCACCTTGCTCTGTATTAAATGGCACTAACACCACCACCACCCAGTTATTCAAGCCAAACATCAAGGAATGATTCTTGGTTACATTTTTCCCCTTCTCACCTAACCCATAAGCAACTTCCTTAAAACAGATTCAAGCCTAAATATTCCTCTGATTTCTTCCTATCTCCACAGCTGTGCTTGCCACAGCCACTATCATCTCTTGCTGGAATTTCGGTAGTGGCTTCTCAGCTGGTCTCCCAGAGGCCACTCTCTCCCTGGGATCATAATCAGTTCTCTAAACAGCATCGAGACAGCTTTTGTTTTTTCTCATTGCTTTTTCACTCTTTTTCGTGGTGCTAAGGGTCAACCTCGGGCTCTCATGTAGCACTGAGCTACATTCTTAGCACAAGGTTTATGTTTAAAAGTGTAGATCCAAGTTCTCCTATGTAAAACTCATTAAAAGCTTCCCAATGCCATTATTGTTCTTCTTCTTATTTTATGTTTTACATCTAGGACAAGAAAGGTCTTTGAGAGTAATGGTTTAAGTAAATCAATGAGAAGTAGTTACAGCAATAGAAAAACAGTTGGAATACATGAAAGATAAATTACAATTTGGATATAAATAACCAATATATAGCTAAAATTCATTAATCAAATAAATCACTTGATAATAAAATTTTATCTTCTTTTTTTTGGTTAATATTTCCAAATGGGCACTCTTAAATATATTTTAGAAATATATGTAATCAAACCGGGGACTTAGCTCAGTGGCATAAGCACTTGCCTGGCAAGCGCGAGGCAGTACAAAGGGAATATATATATATATATATATATATATATATATAATCAAAGTATATAAAGAACAAGTACAAAAAGAAAAAGAAATGTATTCTGAAGAGATAATCAGATATGTATACAAAGTTTGCGTATAAAGCTACTCATGGAATTATTACTTTAAAACAAGGAAACAAAATCTAAACATTCAGCAACTGCAAAATGATTCAATAAATTATGAAGCAATCATACAAGGGAATGTTATACTGTTACTAAAAACCCTGCTATGAAAGAACACTGACACCAAAAACACACGTGACATACTGTTAAGTGGAAGAAAACCTCTGTAATCATATCAATAGAATGTCATTTCTATACGAACTTCAGTAGCATACATTGAAGTCTAATATACAACAGGCATCATGATACACTGATATTTAAATTGTCACCAAACTGCTAACTTAAAATCTCTGTGTGCGGCTATTTTAAGGAGCTCCCTCAACAGTTTCCAGTAAAGGCTTTGGAATTAGACAGACGTGGGGTTAACTCTGGTTATGCTACCCACCAGCTTCTGATTTTAGTAAGTTACTTCACGTCTGAGCCTTAGATTCTGCATCTGTAACCCCCTACTTATAGGAGTGTTGTGAGAATTAAGAACATATTTAAAAAGCTATTATAGGACCTGGCATAGAGTAGACAATAAATACTAGGTCTCTTTCTTTTCTTGGTTCTTAAACTATCCAGAGGTCATTCTCAGGGTTCATAGGATTTATCTGATTCACAGAAGATATTTTGCAAGATTTTGTGGGTAGAGACTGGTTATCCATCTTATAATTCTTTGCCTCCTTTATAACACATGTGAATTTCCAGATGGTAATCACACATCGTTAAGCCATTTCAGTGACTGACATGTAAAATCTTACCTGTGGGATGACAGAGGAAGGGGCACAAAGTTAAACATGAAGCAGGATCATTTTTAAAACACCAGAGTATGACGCTGCCATAAAGAAAGACAAACGAGACATTTGTGGGAAATTGGATACTACTTGAGACCATATTGTTAAGGGAAATAAATCAGACACACAAGACTAAATATCGCTTGCTTTCTCTTATATGAAAACACAATTTGTCAATAAAGAGCAAAATAAAAATAGATAATAGGAAGTCGGGAGATAGATCTTTCTCAAACAGGAAGAGGACCAAGAGAAGGAGGGAGGGGAGAGAAGGGAAGAAGGGATGGAGGAGAAATTATGATGCGTTCTGTGCGTGCATCAACTCCACACAAAGAATATAAGCATCGTGTACTGCAAACACATACTACTAAAAGTAAGTTTAAAAATTACTTAAAAGATAAAACTTGTGGATAAGACAATGTTTGCTCATTAGTGAATTTTTAAAAAATCCCTAACTCCAACTTAGAATCAATGAATAAGCTTCTGGTCGCCACTATAGAAACAACAACTTTTAAAGCATTAAAAAAAAAAAGTAATGATTTTTTTCCTTCAGTTGAATCACTGAGGAATAGTCTTTCTAATCATTTCCAACCTTTCCTCCCAAGTGATTGTGAGTGAATTTTAGCCCCGATTTGAATTCTTCCTCTTAGGTTCCGTGTTCTGAACTGCACACACACTCCATGACAGTTGTCTTTAAGAACTACAAACACTGTATATTGACTAGCGCTTTTACTAAATGAACAGACTGTTGTGTAATGCCAAGGCTGCTGCGGGTTATTGCTGGCTTGCTGGTAGGAGATGGGTGTGGTAGGGAGAGGCAGGTGACGGGGGTGTGACCTGGCCGGACGTGTCTCCCTTTCATGCTCCTCACCTCACACACTCTCTCTGCTTCCTGCTCTCCATGAGGTGAGCAGCTGTCCTCCTCCAGCCCTGCACCATGTCCTGCCTCGGAGCCACTCAGCTTCCAGCTGAAATGTGACATTGTTGTTGTAGATGTCAGGTATTTTGTCCCAGAGTCCAGAAAAGTGACTAAGACAAAGGACAAGCTATTCCTAGATTTGTTATTATCCGAGTAATTTTTTTTTTCTTGAAAGAAACAGAAAAATTGAGGGAGCAGCTATTTCCTGTAGGTTGAATATTTGTAGTAAAACTGATTATCAAGATCAAAACCCAAGCTTGAACAGTGGCTTGTCAGAGATTAGTGAGTCCTAAAGAGTTTGATGATTTGTAACTACCTTGTAAGCATAGGGCAGCCTGGGGATTGCTGAGTTACTGAAATTTAAGAGCATAGTTTGACATTTACACTCTGCATGGATTTATTTCTAGACTGAGAGCTAATTTTTTTATCAAGGTAAAAGAAAAATGCTGAGGTATGTATATAAATGTTCTAGCTGAAAGCTTTATGATTTATGTTACCAAAACTCTATAATAATACTTAAGATATTCAGCAATAATAAAGTCTGATGGTTTTGACAGGAAAATGATTTATGAGAACACAAAATGCATAAATTAAGAGATTTATTTATTCTATTTTTTCATACATTCTTTAGTTGGTAAGTGAAGATATTTTCCCTACACATCATTTTTTTACACTTCATTGCTCTTATTCTTAGAAGGTAGTGAAGCCATTTTAATAGTTAACAACTTTATTGGGTCTCTTAAAACTGTATTACACTCCAAAATTTGAATACAGTATCAGACAATATGGATTTTCATTCTCTATAGCTAACAAGAGAGCCATGTTGTGAACATAAAAAAATACTACAGTATAAATTAATGCATACATATCAGTAAAGTTCCATTTATTCCTCAACTAATTTTATTTACTTAAATCAATAGTACATGAGCTAACCATAATTTAAGGAAGCATTGCTTCTCCATTAAGAATTTTGTTGAATGCTTTTTATCCTTTTAAACTTTAAGATGCCTAATGAGACCAATCACACTGTTTTGTTTTATGCTGAGGAAATAAGAGTTTCTCAGAGATTAAGCAACTGATGTCACACAGCTCACATGCATGAAAAATGGGACTCCAAACGACTTCATCCACCTTCAGAGACTGTGTGTAACTACAAGTTGCCCTAAGGTGAGGAGAGTCTCCAGCACTGAAGGGTTTCAGATTACTTTAGTCTTTAATTTAATAAAGAGAGGCTTTTGTTCTTGCTATTCCATTTACTTCTGTCTAGCATTGATTCTCCCTTATCACAGTGAACAAGCAGGGAACATTCTCGATCTTCACCATGGCTAGTAACAATGCACTCCTTACCAATTTGAAGCTCCAGTATTACCACATCTTATGATCAGTTTTCAGTTTCTTACCTACTCTATAAAACATAAATGTGGGGAGACTGCTCATCATGTGTAAGAGCCTAAAACTGCAAACACAAAGAGACTTCTGTGAAGAAGGTTGTTGTGGTGTTCTTGCAGTCATCTGTACCTTCGTGAAATTCAGCACATACATACACATAGCACTGGAAAAAGCCAGTAGACAAAGCATAATTGCTGGTTATTTAGAATGACCCTCACACAGTCTTCCTTGCTCTAGTAGCTTAGACACACGAATGGTGGAAAAGCTCCACTTTACCATTCAGCATGTAAAAATCTCATTATCTGAAGATGTTCTCAATACCCCTTCTCTGCTCAAGAAAGGCCCACAGAAAAACAGAAATTAGGATGTATGCAGGCAACTAGGGAGACTCAAAAGGACTGGTTTTATTGTTTTGTTTTCTTTTCCCTGACCAAATGGGCATTTTAACAAAAGAAGCCTCCAAGAGCAAAGGCAGAACTATCACAGGCGTTTACAATAATATCACCAATCTACAGAGATTTTAATTTAGGTCAACTGCATCATAAGCATGAAAGGAGGAACCAAGAGTCTTTGAAGCAATAGCTCTTGCAGGGTCCTCACTCGGGCTAAAGAATTCAAGAATAATGGGAGAGACTGTATGCTAACCAAAAAAAATGAAAATTCTTGTTTTCATGTCGTGGGACGTTGTTATTACCTCCTATAACCATATCATTTAGGAAGAGAGGAATTAGTTCTTCAAGAACAGACCAATAATAATCAAATCTTCCTCTACAAAGAAATTTAAGGACACGGTGGGAACAAAAGGTTGTCCTTAAGGGTCTCTTTCTTCTTTGATACGTTTACAAGGATTCCTATAAGGGAACACATAATTCAAAGCACATATATAAAGGGAAATCCACTGAATAGGCATGTTTTACTTTTGCAGTGGTGGAACCTGAGCCACAGTCTAATTATCAAATAAAAATAACAATTATGCCTTTCCCATAATTGTGAATAGATGGAAGAACATTCTCATTGGCCTGTTTTGAGCCATGAGCTGGAATGCGTATGGCTTTAGTTATTTTCCTTGTTAAAAATCAACCAACCAGTTTGAAGACTATCTCAAGAAAGCGGGAGAACTCCTCTCCTCTCTGGGTTCCTCCTTCTGATTTATGGAACCCAGGAGGCAGAGTCTCCAGAGTGCATGCAGTGCCTGTGCCCAACATGCTCCTGACGCTTCCAAGCTGTGTCAATATTAACCTGACCAAATGGAGATCAGACTGGCTCTTTTGTTCCTCCTGCTCCTTGCGTGGGGAGCACAATATGGCTCTTGTCAGAGGTGCTTCATCATTTTGGCTCAAGGAAACTGTCAGTACAGTTTGGGATTTGTTCTTCATGGGCAGATACCCTGATGGGTCTAATGAAGCTTTTCTGCTGACAATTCATTTGCTAAAAATACCCAACCATCACCAAGTTTAAATGAGGGAGTAGGGCTGTGTCCCCCTTGCTATCAAGACAGTGAAAGCAATTAATTTTTCTTGAGGACAAAGATATCTACCCATCAAGGCACGCACCTCTGACCATCCATACATGTGGTCGTGCTCGGTTCCGTTTGCTCCCTGACAAACTTAACGCCATTCTTAAATCGGAATATAATGGGGAGGACACCAATCTTCGCGCACACACGCAGAGCCAACAGTCTGTGTGCGCCATTTGCTGCAGTCTAAGCTAATTACTAGACACACCCTCCTGAAAAGAGATGCACTTTGGGGTTTGTAGACTTTTTACTTGTTTGTTTATTTGGAGATGTCTGGTTGAGGAGTTCCTTTTCAGGTGAGGACCCTCTGTTGTGTCGATTTTCTTGTCCCCAAGTAACAGGCACTTAGCTGTTATGGGTCTAAGTGAAGAGAAAGGCAGAATTTGGAAACATTCTTGGAGAAACCCCGGGCAGACTGGGACCAGGGCAGGGCTGGTAGGAATGCCGACCACCCTGCCTCTCCGTCCTCCTCCTCAGGCTTCACCTGCTCCCCTGTAGCCAACAGTTATCTTCCAGAGGGTGGAAAACATACTTGACTAGAGCAACGTGGTAAAGACCTTGCAAGTATAGCCATGGAGAGCCCACTCCTCTTGGTCTTGAGCTTGAAAACCCCAGAGAAAAACCCAGGTTTTCCCTACTTGGTTTAGATCCCTCAACATGGAGCCAAACAATGGAGATGGACTGGAAAGACTGCAAAATGCAGGCATGGCCATCAGGACAAGATAGGGAGATAAGAGGCATTTTCTGGGAGAGGTATGTTCATCAGAGAAACCCACAGGTGGGCCCTTTAAATGTTAAGCACAAGCATCTAACACACACACATACACACACACGCACGCACACACAAATGATTTTCCAAATCTTAGTCTTTTTGGTGTTATTTCCAGTCAACCAAGACTAGTCAAATGGAGAGACACAAAGCTTGGAAAAGTAAATTTTTAGTGATGTAATTTAGTTAGATTTCATTTTCATGGGATTTTAATGCTAATTAAAGGGTATGAAGAGTGACAAATCCATAAAGCTATCAAGCTTATAAAACGAAAATTACGCTTAATGAATTAAAAATATGCAGTACTATTTAAACAACCAGGAGCAAAAGTCCAATATTCCTTATTCTTTTTGTCTTTTTCTTTCAGGCCACCATCTGCAGAAGTCTTCTTGCTGTCCCTTGAAATCTTGGGGAGCTCAAATCTCCATCACCACTGTGAACCGGCCATTACTGTTAGTACCACCCATGAGCCAGTGGAAATGATTTATAGCCTCCTTCAAGGCAGAAAATCCTGGGGCTCACTCTGGTGGAACAAGAGTAGTGTTTAACTGTTACCATTTTAAACAAGAGCTGTTTATGGAAGAGCTCTAAGAAAGGCAAATTCAGAACAAGCCTGAGTTTGTGAGGCTTCCAGCCTCGGCCCTGACATCCTGCACTGGATGAATCTTTTTTGGGGGAGCTGCTCCATGCACTGCTGGGTGCTCAGCTGCATCCCTGGACTCCACCTGCCAGGTGCTGACAGCAAATGCCCTGCAAGTGGTGACAAGCAACTGTGCCTCCTGATGCTGGGGTGACGTCAGCCCAATTAAGAGCCAGCACCTAAAGCACACTAGTACAAGAATCTTGTGAACTTTAAAAAAAATTCAAGACATATATACTTTTTCAAAATATAAACATATAAAGCAAGACACATGCCTGGTTTAAGATGGGAGAACTATAGAAAAAGACTGCAGGAGGACTTACACGATGACTGTGGTCAGTTCTTTTTCCTAATTTAGTGCAAACACAAGGTTTCCCATAATTGTGTTTTAGTTTACATTAGTATGTTAAAAATTAAACAGTGATTGGCTGTTAAAGAGCATAGCATGATGATTTAAAAAAAAGAATTAGCATTTTGCAAGACATCTATTTTTTACTTCAGGAAAATGAAACTCATTTTCCAAAGCAGATTTTTTTTTTCTTTCTAAAAAAGCTGCATTATTCTGAATCAGTTATGAGTAAACAGGGCATTTTTTTAAACACTTAATTTTATATTTTAGGTGTCTGAAAATATTGAGTCTATCTTTAACACCAGGCAACCTAAAAAGTGGCAGATATTTGAAGGACTCACCAAGCAGCACGGCATGCTTGGGGCACTGCAAACATTCACTGAATGGCTTGTGTCTGCCTGATAGGCTATTTAGAAAAAAAAAATCAGCAAAATCTGGCCCTGGGTTGGAAGAAGTACAAATGGCCAATAACTACATGAAAAATGTTCAATATCACTGGTCATTCAGGGAATGCAAATTAAAACAATGTCAAGATTTCAGCTCAGTCCAGAAAGAATAGTTATTATCAAGGAATAAACCAATAGCAAATGCTGGCAGTGCTGTGGGGAGAAAGGAGCCCTTCTCCAGTGTTGGTGGGAGTATAGACCGGTGCAACCACTATGGAAATCAGTGTGGAAATTTCTCAAAAGAAGTAGGATTAGAGGTCCCATTTGTCCCAACTATTCCCCTTCTGAGGATCTTCCCCCTCCCCAAGTTAAAGACATCACAGTGATGTATGCATGCGCATGTTAATAGGAGCGTAATTCATAATAGCTAAATCTTGGAAACAATGTATCTGTCTATCAACAGATGAAAGGGTAAATAAAATGTGGTATTCACACACAGTGGAGTGTTAACTCTGCCATAACAAAGGATAAACTTGAATCATTTGTAGGAAAATAGATGTACCTTTAGACCATGTTAAGTTTCTCTTATATGAGAAACTCTATAAATAAAATGCAAAATAAAAGAGAAAAAAGTTCTAAACATGTACCTTAAATTAATTTAATTGTCTTACGTGTTTTACTTTTTAGCCTGTTAGTCTTGCTGTTAATATGTATACATGATAATTAACTTTATAAAGACAAGATAAATAAATGAAACATGCTGGAAAGAAAAAAGAGGGTGGTAGGAGAGAAGCGGGAGGAAAGAACTGAGATTGTTACATATGTGTACCAATTTCCCACAATGAATGTAATCATTATGTAGTACAAACATATACTAAGAAAAATAAAAGTACTGACAGCTCATCCTATGAGAGTTAAATTTAAATCATTTCCAGAGTGAGGCCTTGGTGTAGGTGTACTTTTCAGAGTTCCAGTTATGCCTCTGGTGTGCAGGAAGGGAGGAATTATATATACATATAAAGGGATATTATATATTGATTTAAAGGAATTTATATATTGGGATATCATATATCACAATTATAAGTTATACTATTAATTATATTGAGGTAATATAAAGTAATATATATAAAGGGATACGATATATGGATACAAATTATATATAGATAGATAGATAGATATAAAGGAATATTTTAAGGTTGTGCAGTGTAGGCAGTTTCTAAACTGGAAATTCTTGTTTCTGTTCTCTAGTCATCTGGTCATCAAATTGCTGGGGAAAACTCATTCCAAAAGCTTGGCTTAAAAATTTTAGAACAGTTCTATCTTCCCCACATGAGCAGATAATAAATATGATGCTTAGAAGAGTAGGTTATGGAGTACAGTGGCCCAGGATTCAAATCCTAGCTCCATACTCTGTCACTGTTTCTGCAGGCAAGGTACTTGACTGCGTTACAGCTCCTTCATTTGGAAAAAGAGGATAATGTACTTATACCTTATGATGACGCATGAAACCCTTGGCTGGGCTTTCTCACCATCAGCCTGAGCTCAACACATGGTGGTCCTAGGGACTACAGTAGCAAAGCTTACTGCTACAACTCTATTTCCAGTAACTATATCTGCCAGTTAAAAAATTATAAATGATCCCTTCTCAGGGACAGTTCAGAGGTATCTTTTTTTTTCTTTCTTTCTTTTTGAGACAGGGTTCTGCCATGCAGTTCAGGCAGATCTTGAACTCACTTTGTAGCCCAGACTGGCCTCAAACTCATAGTGATCCTCCTGCCTCAGAGTGCTGGGATTACAGTCTTGCACCACCACATTCAGCCTTGGAGATATTTTTCTGCCTTATGTACATCAGAAAGAGTCTTTTTCTTAGATTTTTTTTTGTTGCAGACATTGTTTAAATTATATAAGCTCTGGATTTTCTGATTAAAAGAGCTGCTAAGGTTAGAGAGTGTTACAGTTTGTGTCTAGATGGTCCCCTAAAGCCTCATACAGTCATGGGGGCAGGCTTCTAGAATTTGTGATTGTGAATTTGTGATTGATGTGATTGAAGTGGTTATACTGTATGTAGGGCACCCTAAGTTGGGCGCCCTACATACAATATAAGGGAGTCTTCCCTGTGCACTCCTCCTCTTTTCCTCTTGTTGCTTTTTCTGTTTTCTGCCAATGCAAACTGTTGTTTCTCTGTCATGTGCCACCCTATCTTGGAGCCAACTGATTATGGACTGAAACCTCCACAAACTGTGAGCAAAATAAACCTTTCTTCTTTTAACTTTGGTTGTCTGGCATTTTGTCTCAGCAATGAGAGAAAAGAAACCAAGACAGAGAGCATGTCTGATGAATGAATAAGACAGACTGACCCAGATTAATGCAGATGGATGGTTCTCTTCTCCAGGTACTGTTTTTACAGTGATCTGAGCCAATGATCTTCAACTTTCCCTGCAGTGGAATAATCTAGAGAGCTTCAGAAAACACAAACTCCTGGGTCCCCACTTCTGAAGTTCCTAATGCATGAGATCTGGGGTTGAGTTCTCAGTGGATGTGGACAAACCAGTCTGAGGACCACACTCTGAGAAACACACTTCGAGTTAAACAAGAGTTTTCATCTTTCTGGGCCTCAAATTTGTCATCTGGAAATGAGAGCAGCCATAGTGGCAATATAATCCTTGTTTCTATTTTGCTTGACTCTAAAAATAGAGCCACATGGTGGAAGCCTTCTCCTTATTTTTGTTCACTTGAGCTGAAATGATTGGGACAAGCAGTGGGTCAAAGAATTGGTTGGAGAGGAAAACTGATAAAAAGAAACAACTTTATTGTAAAATAAGACAGCAGTTTTAGCCAAATTTAAAATAAAATATGCACCCATTTATAATATTTTCATGTAAAACCAAGGGTTTTAAAATATTTATTTACTATGGGATTATAGAAGCTTTCCATCATCTTTGTTGTATAAATCATACTAAGGAAATAGAATTTGTAGTTCCCAATTACAGTTTCATTAATGTAGAATAAAAACAAATACTGAATGCAGATTCCGGCTGCATTTTTATACCACTATGAATTTTCATAGCTCTTCTGTCATCATTCAAGAACACGTTTTCACTGAGTGTGTTTCATTTCACTTCACTGAATCTTTCCAGAGCATTAATCTTAAACATAACTATCCTATTCCTATCTCTGGTTTAATGAACATCACGTAAATATATTACCTAGTATGGTCTGAGCAGGTTTGGGAGCAAACACAGCTGATACTTGGTAAACACTGAATTTCATTACAGGGTGTGCAAGCACCTGTGCTTCCTTTGTGAGTTTTCAGTTAGCTTGGAGCACCCAGCTGAGGCTATCAGTCAGCAAGTACTGCAGAGCAGAACGGAGAGTGTGGTTTAGCTCAGCACACTAGTTAAGAGGAGATCAATGAAGAGACCCTCTACCATCAGATGCAACGCATACAGCCCTACCTTCTCCACACCCTCAGACCAGGATATTGAGCCACAAGGCAAACTGATCAAAGCATCCCTAGCTGTAATGCAAATCGCCTGGGATGCTTGTTAAGCCACAGACTCTGACTCTATAGGCCAGGGAGGAGCCTGAGATTCTGCATTTCTACAAGGTCCTTCATGATGGATGTGCTGTGTGCCACACAGTGAGTGGCAAGAGATTAAGCAGCACTGTTTGAAACCTAAGAGAAGAAGAGGAGGGGTCCACTATGAACTAAGTGACCAAAGAAATGATGCCAGCAGTGGATCTGCAAGGAAACAATGAATCTTCTTAAGACAACTCTTTTGAAAAACTAGACGGCCATAAAGTGTGGACTTATCCAAATAGATAAGGTCCTGCCTAGAGGAAGTGACCTCAAGCTGAAAACACAGTAACAGAACAGTAGGTTACAATCACACTTTGCTAGTGACCACAGTTGGTTAACTGCTTAAAGGAAAGAAGTCAAATCTTTATACCCAAACACCCCTACACCCCTACCACCAGGACAGTCCAGGCACAGCACATGTTTCATGGCAGACAGCGGACAGAATATAAACTGCCAGCCCTGGGTATTCTAACCTTTGAACTCTGACCCTCCCAAAGGAGGATGTGAGACGAGACTTCAGAGCAGGTTTGTGCACTGTGCTGGTCCTGTGGCTGGCTTGGAGAAATACAGAAACCCCACTACAGAAACACAGTCACACCCCCGCAGGGTGGTGAGTCAGTCATGCCTAGGCCCATGCACACAATGGTGGTCCCTCAAGATTACAATGGACTTAAAACTTCCCATCACCTAGAGATTTGGTAGCCGTCATAATATAACTAACCACATTGCTCTCTTGTTCATGGGGACTCTGGTGTAAAAACGCCTGTAAGCTACTGGTTGGATAAAAGTACAGCAGATACAGTTACATACAGTAGATAAGACAATTATGTACAGCTGAAAATGCATGCCTATGAACCTGGTTCATGTACTTACTGCACTATATTTTACATACACCGTACTTTTCAAATGTCGTTTTCAAGTGTACTTCTGCTGGTATCTTTTTAAAAGGCTCTTCTGTAAACAGTATGCCATGTGACACCGAGACCCGCCCCATCTGTCTTGTGTTAAGTGCATCTCGTGATTACACCGGCGGCCGGGCTGGCGGTGGCAGTGGCGGTGGAGGGATTGACCGGCACTTTCTAGTTTCAAGGACATTGTGACTCTCATAGGACAATGAAATCTCCTCACAGTGCAGATCTCAGGGTGCATCCCCCAGCCTTAACTGACACGTGGCTTTACCTCCCTGGCTGACTGGGAAACAACAGAGTCCTGTTTCTGCCTGCCGTGAGTCCTCTGGTCTACCTGGGAGACACAGGAAGGGTCTCTGCTGCTGCTGCGCCTCTATCTCAGGATCCTCAAGTGCACAGAGAGCAACCCTGCCCTGGTGTCTGAAAAATCCACCAGCAGTGCTGACCCATGGGCTCATTCCAAACCGGAAACCCGAGACCTCATTCCTAGACCAGACAGTGTCTTTGGAATCAGCATGAAAGCACACAAATTTTTAAAGCCTAAGAGGATAAGGCAGAGTCTAAGGTGATTAAAATTCTTTTGGCAAAGTGGGGTGGCGCACACCTGTAATCCCTGCTACTCAGGAGGCTGAGGCAAGAGGATTGCAAGTTTGAGGTCACACTGGGCAACTTAATAAGATATTGTCTCAAAACTTAAAAAAACTTTTAGAAAGGGCTAGGGATATAACTCAATGGTAGAGCACTTGCTTAGCATGTGTGAGGCCCTAGGTTCAATCCCTTGTACAAAAAAAAAAGAAAAAAGAAAAAAGAAAAAGGAAAGAAAGAAAAGAAAAAAAATAAAAAAGAAAGGAAAAAATAAAAATTTTGATTTTTTTCTCTTTGCCTTTCTTCCTCTTCTTCTACTCCTCCTTCTCCTTCTCCTTCTCCTTCTCCTTTTCCTTCTTTTCCTCCTCCTCTTCCTCCTTCTCCTTCTTCTCTTACCCCTTTTTTTGAGACAAGGTCTCACTAGGTAGTTCAGGCTGTCCTTGAACTCACTATGTAGTCCAAACTGACCTTGATCTCACGGTGATCCTCCTGACTCAGCCTCCCAAGTGCTGAAATTACAGGTGTGCTCTACTACACCTGGATTCTTACAATATTTCCAGACAACCATTTGAACTATTTAAAATATCAGAGGCCAACTAATTCATCGCTTTGTACCTCAGCTATTGTTACAGACAGCTGAGCCAGTTAGAAATAGTAGAGACAGTTAGACAGGGCTAGGCCCTCAAGAAAGCCAGCACAGAGGACCAGATATCTGATGACCATGGAGGGGACACACACCTCTTGCTATGGGCCAGATCTCAAGACAGAAGGCAAAACAAATGCAACCACACCATGTAGGTATTAAGGCTACATGGTCACCATGTTGAGTCACCACTCCAATCTCTAGGGAAGAGTCACTGCTCTCTAAGAATGCCCGCTTTCTACATG
Organism: Dolichotis patagonum; assembly: GCA_004027295.1. Classification (NCBI taxonomy): domain Eukaryota; kingdom Metazoa; phylum Chordata; class Mammalia; order Rodentia; family Caviidae; genus Dolichotis; species Dolichotis patagonum. The sequence goes on from PVJX010015085.1 coordinate 20,367, forward strand.
GCTTGCTTTCCCATTTGTCCCAAATGTAATCAATTTTACCTGAACTATTGATCTTATTGGCTAACTATAGTTATGTCCCACCTTATGCCCATCTGCCTTGTGAGTTCCCAGTCTTCCCCCACCTTGAACCCATGGTTTTACTCTAAAAAGTCCCTGGAAAAGACAGAGTCCTGGGCAACACACTCAGAACCCCCTTCCATCTCTCTTCAGACAGAAGCTTTCTTTCTCTCAATAAATATATTGTACTCTTCACCTCTGTAGTTCCTAAAATTCGTTCTTCGATTTTAGAGAACACAAGCTTGTACCAGACGTAGTAGGTCGGGAGTTTCATTCCCCTGTATCACTATGAATGTGGGCTACAGACCACTGTATCCCCCGGAGCTCTACGGCTGTATTTCCACAGAGCGCCTCACCTCCTCTCACCAGGTAGATAGTACAGAGGGCTCCTGCGGTCTCGTCTCACATTCCTCAACCAGAGGTCAGTTAAAGTATCAGAAGCTGGTGATCACAAAGCAGGAAGGAATCCTCTCACTTTATGTGGCTGGCATTGGCTGTCTTTACCCCTAAACTGAGTTCTAGGCACAGCAGACCAAGCAGGTTGAGCCAATTTTTATTCTCTCCAACTGTCCATCATGGCGGTTTCAGGAATAACATGAACTGAGCTAGGCTAATCAGAGCCGTCTCAGGGGTTTGTGAGACTCCCTCTTCCTCTGAAGTCAGACAGCCAAGAATCACATATCCTGGAGCTGCCCATGCCATCCAGGGGAGAAACACAGGGAAACAGAGGGAAGAGCTGGAGAAAAAGAAATGGGCTCTTATCACCAATGTGTGGGAAAGCCCATCAAAAGCTACATCTAGCCTGGGTCATGGCCAGAGCAATTAATACATGGTTTGCTTTAAGCAAATTTGAGTTGAATTTCTGTCACTTACAATCAGAGAATTATAGAAATAAGTTCATAATTTCTGAAAGCCTACTAAGTGATTATAGTAATAGAAGTGCACAGTTGCAGGAACAGGGAATAAAGTATTTTCTCCTAAATCACTTTGGCAATGTAGAAACAGAGTCCCTTATGCTTCACTAAGAAGAGTCTTCTTGCTATTGCTGCTATTGTTTTTTTAAATTTTATTTTAAAGAGGGTAAAACTAAACATAACAAAACAGAACAAAGCAGATCAGAAGAAAACAATGAAAGAGACAGCTTTTAAAGCAAGACAACAGGAGATCATCACTGGCTACTATAATATCACTTGTTTTCTTCTAAATACTTGTCTGTATCACAAACAATGAATTCATACAAAACAAAATAGTATAGAACTGATCAGAACAGAGTGATGAAGGCATTTTAGGTCTTCAAAACCAGATAATAGGGAAATCAACAATAGCTGCCATAATGTCTCTTATTCTCTTCAAAATAGCTGTCCACCTTCATATATGTTGAAATTAAACAATACAAAACAGACTAAAATCACTCTGAACAAAGAATAATAGTATTACTGGATTTCACAGCGTGGTGATACAGAATCAGCAATGGATACCATACTCTTTTTCTTCAAAGTAGCTGTTCACTTCATCATGCATTATATAATCGATTCCCATAAACTGTTTAGGAGAAGTTCTAGGTATATATGTGCTGCTATTTTTTACCTCTATAGTCATAGCTAGTGCTAGCCTCTTGGTGGCTAACAACAGAGTCACTGAGAAACCAAAAGAATTGAAGAGCCTACCACAAAGACTCCTAGAAGCCAAGCAGAAAGGTAACAGCAGACGTAACTGGGAGGAGACTTTAGGATAGTTTGTTATGCTACACCAACTCAGGAAACTTTTACTGAACACAGGTTGGTAACACACAGAGAATTCAAAACCTGGAAGCATTGTGATGCCAAGAAGAAAGTAAAATGTGATGTCTGTATAATAACACTGGTTTTTCTAAACATGATCAATGCAATCTCAGTGAATGCTCACCAATTCTGTAGCTGGTATTAAGGCTAAAAATTAATAAAACCTGTTTAGCAGAGGAGAAAGGTGCTGCTTGAGGTTCATGAATATTCCCCAAATTAGATATAGTCGCTTGACGGTGGAACAGGACTCCAAACCCCATTTTCTGAGCTATATTCTAGGGCCCTTCCTCAGGCTATTTGTTCTCATTGGAGGTTGAGTGTCACATCTGATAACAGGGTAAAAAATAATCATCTTGCTTAATTTATTTAACTAAACATTATCTTTGGCTAGTTACTGCAGGCACTTCCGCCGAGCTGAAAACCTCATAGCTGAGTAGGCAGGGTGTGTATGTGTGCGCGTGTATTCCAAAACTTCAAGGGGGGAATCTCTCCATACATTAATTTTCAAAATAGTATAGCCACTGTGACAATAGGCTTAAGAGAATCAATGGTGATATGTGAAAAAAACAATTACACGATGAGAAATTAGGCAAAAATGTCACATTATGCGTCTTCTGCCTTAGATAATTTCAGGACTGGCACCTAAAAGAAAGATGAAGTTCCAGTGTGAACCCCTAGAAGGAAAAATAAAGTGGATGGGAAGCAAATAAATTTATGACTGGTGCTTTGGTGCACTCAGGCTTCTGTGACAAAATTCCATAAACGAAGCAGCCTATAAACTCCGAAAACTTCTATCTCATAGCTGTGCAGACGGGGAAGTCTAAGACTGAGGGCCTGACAGACGCCATGTCTGGTGAGGGCAGCCTCCCATTTCAGGACTGCCTTCTCCTCACCGTGTCCTCTCGTGGGGGGACAGGCAGGCGTCTCACTGATGTGTGGGCACTGATCCCATTCTCGAGGGCTCTGCACTCACTGCCTGGTCACTTTCCCGGGGCCCCGCCTCATCACACCGGCACCTTGGGCATGAGGCTTTCAACAGATTGATTCTGGGGCAACTCAAACCACAGTAAGTGGGAAGAGAGTAGAATATTTCTTTTGCTATTTGATTCTGGTGCTTTCTGGTATTCCAGCCTCAAAACACAGCAGCAGAGAAGGTCTCAGTGGAAGCGACTGTGGCCCCAGTGAAGTACTGAGGAGTACACTGCAGGTCTTTCTGCTCTCCATGCTGACCCGGGTGAGGCCACTCAAAAGGCAGACCCTCACCTATTATGGGGCAGGGGTAAGGAGTGAGCAGAGAGGCTGCGCCTCTTTCTGGTCTCATAGTTCAGCTGCCAGCATCAATGGCCAAGGTCTTTTCATGTGTAGCTGCATCCCTTTCTGGGAAGATAAAAACTGAGAAATGCGCTCCTTATAAGCAGGAAGCACAGGGGATACCTTGTGCCTTCTCTTCCTTATTTAAAAGTAAGAGTTGAAAAGGAAGCTGCCAGGTTGATGACTTTAGGAATTCTCAAGCTTTTGTACTTGTTTGCCTCCAGCCCTATCCGTTCAGGAAAGAAGCACAGATTAGCACGCAAACCAAGCTCAATACTGGATCGCTGGTGGGATCTGACTGTTCTCTTAACATCAGTGAAAGCAGTCGTTTATATGCACTGCTGCCAGGCAACCCAGAAGAGTCTGGAGTGCAAGACTGTACAAAAATATTTCAGGTCCCATGCTCAGAAATCATATCAGTAGCTAGCTCTTATGGCAACATAGCTCCAGGTACACACTTTACATACAATAATTCATATTCTACCAAATAAATCCCAGGCAAACAGAGTAATGCAAAAACATATTTCCTGCTGTCAAGAAAATTTCTGGCAAAATTAATCAACCATTCATCCATTCAGGCTCTTTGTATACCCTTTTGTCAAAGAGGGAATACTAAGAGATTTCTTTTCTCTTCCACACACTCATTTCAATGAATTGAAGAATCCATCAAGCTTGAGTTGATTTATTGAACTGTCTCTTAGCTCAGCAGTACAACTACAGCAAATGAACTGCTCACTTCTCCCTCAAACCAGCAGTGATTTGATTCAATAGTATCCGATTTCTTTAACTCTTTATAATTCCAGATTTAACATGTTCTTTAATTTCTAAAACAGCACAACTTTTGTGATAAAAGCTTGCATGTTTGCATGTATTATTGCTCTGATATCGGTGATTAAAGTATGCAGATTCTAGGACTTTTTCCTTTAGGAGACTTTTTAAAGCACATTTAAATAAAATAGTGTTTATTAAAGGGTTTATTTAGCGACCTACAGCTTTTACTAATGTAAACTGTTATGATGGCTGACATTTAATAGTAGATAACTTCTATCTGAAGCACTAAAGACACATATATTGCCTATTTTTGTATTTATAAATCGATATGCCAGGTAAGGAGAATTCCATAAAGGGCATTAAGGCATGAACATTAGAAAGAACCAAGTACACTGTTTAAACATGGATTTTACCACCAAACCTGGTCCACTAAGCCCCACAAAGCCAATTTATCACACATCAGCTTTTCATTTTTCTCTGTAAAGATGTACGACCTTTGCCTGTTAGATTTCATTAACGGGGCACCATACAAGGCTCCTTCGCACATGGCAGGAGAGAAAGCTCAAGATCCTCGCCTGAAGGATTTGTGGAAACGAGCTCATCTTCAATCTTTGTCCCTGGGAGGCACTTTTAACACCTGCCAACCACAGCACTATCATCAGAAATGCATTTAGAGATTTATCTTCGGGCTGGTAATTATAAGAGATAATTTGTTTGGAGTATGGATAAAGTTGGTCTAGCATAAACAAACTAGAGGCTCAAATTACATGATGAACATCATTAACTATTAATTTAACCACTGTGGTCCGCAAAGCTCCTTGATACTCTCCTGAGATGTCAGGTTCCTAAGCTGCACCTTTGGCCCAAGTATTCAGGGGCTGAAGGGTGCATTTCAGGGCATGTTCATAGTCATGTTGGTTTTTCTTTTCTTCTTTTTTCTTTTTCTCTTTTCTTTTCTCTTCTCCTCTCCTCTTCTTTTCTATCCTTTTCTCTTTTTTTCTTTTTTGAAGATTCAACTCAAGATAACCTCTGTCTAGAATTCTGGACATTAAGAATGATAAATTGAAAGGAAAGAAATCGGACATGAAAGCAGCAGAGAAACCAACTTAATGCTTCCTGGAGCTCGGGGAAAGGAGAGCAAGGCAGTGACCACCAGTGTGTTACTGGGCTTCTCTAAAGGAGGAGATAAAAATATTCTAAGACTAGATAGTGGTGACGGTTGCATAACTCTGATAATATACTAAAAGCTATTGAACTGTATACTTCCAAAGGGTGAATTACATAGTTTGTGATTTACATGTCAATAAAGCAGTCATTTAAAGAAGAATTATAGATTGTCTGATACTTTTATATTTTATAACTCAAAATAATGTCTTTGGGAAGATTTTTAAAGGGATAAAGTCATAGATATCATGTGACCTTTTTTTATTTTTCGAAGCCCCTTGAAATTATGCCTAAGATGTTATTCTCTCATCAGAACCTCGCAACATTCTATAAAGCAGGCAAAGCTGGAGTTTGAACTTCACTTCATAAGAAAACTGACACAGGGAGAACTATGCATTCAAGAGCCTCAACCCAATCGGCGTTAATCATGGGCTCCTTCCTGTGTTCCATTATCTTCATCCCGTTTCTCCACACAGAGCACTAAGTCACTGAAATGTAGCAGGGTACTGAGAGGCTGGAGGAAATGGCTCATGGACACACGTACAGCAGATGCGGGAATAAATGTTAGAAGGCAGAACACGACTCTCATTTTGGACCCCAGCTATACTTAGCGCAGCTCTATTCTAAGTAGCTATGTGGCTTGTTGTGAAGAGTGATAGCCTCAAGGTCTCCATTTAAATCAGTATTTGTACACACACTAAGTATTCCATAAATGACACTATTAATGTCCTTTAACGCTATCATTAATAATGAGAACAAAAGGAACTGGGTGACAAGCTCCACTGAGCCTTTCCCAAATATAGGTCTATAATTTCTTACAAAAATTCCTGAGGTCAGGGAAATATTTTGTTATGAGGATACTGAAATAGGTGAAATAGTGTTCATAATTCAAATCAGGCAACCCTGGCCTATTTGTGTGAAAACACACAAATATTCATGCAATAAAATGCATGAGGGATAATGACCTTTAATATCAGGTCAGAACTTGCTGTCAGAGGCTTTTGAAAATCTTTTGGTTTTGGGAGCTCTTTTGAATTCTAAAATTGCAAATAGGGAAATGTAGACTGAAACTAATTTTCAATCAAATGTTAAATATTGAATATCCAATTTTCAGTTTAAAAAAGGCAGGAATTGCTTCTAATTACATGCTGAGATAATTTTAGATTTAGTCATTAAAAGGTCATCTGGTTGACCTCCCTCTACATGAGTTAATTCAAAGGAGAGAGCTTTAAAGCACTAACATAAAATGTTATGAATTAATTTGGATACTATGCTGCCAAAAATTTCATTTGCTTTCTCAATGAAAACATCAGTGATGCTCAAACACTTGCAAAGGGAATATTTTACTTGAGGATTTAAAAATTCTTTGTATTTAAACATCTTAATAATTTAATTTTGTTTTGGACCAGGAATTGAACTCACAATCTTGCACTTGCCAGGCAGGCACTTACACCACTGAGCTAAATCTCTGGCTTAATAATTAATTTAAAAGTAAATTTTGTATTTAATTATAAATCTTTCTTAGCTGGTGATCAAGATACACAACAAAAAACTCCTCCAGCTCTGGGGCACTTGTTGGCTAATCTGGGTGTGTGTGCACATGCACACACAAGCTGGGAGTCAAGCCCAGGACTTTGTACTTGCTAGGAAAATGCTCTACTGCTGAGCTACATCGCCAGCACATTTCAAGTTTGTACATGATTCTGAATGCTAGGAAACATTTTTAATTTAATATTAATCCCTAATTTACATCTCACTTATATTAGATTCTTTGGCACTTATTTAAATGGGTGAGGTGTGACCTCCAGCCTAATTAATTATTTGAGCTATCACCACACTGAGATCTCAAGGCCGGGTCCTTTAGAGGTAGCTCACACACTTGTGTAGCATGCATGACACTTTAGATTCTGTCCCCAGAAAGAAAAGTCCCCCACCAAGAAAAAAGATTTTAGCGCTGATTTCCACTCAAGATATAATGGCTTACATTACACTCAAAAAATTTATAATCTATGTATACAAACCAGAAAATTCCATGAGTTATACCATAATTGCTAATAAGATACAAATATAGCATAGAGATGCGTTGTTGATATGGGTATTACTCATTTCCTTATCAGTAGGGTTTTTAGATCAAATAAACTGACAGTATTTGTTCTGAAATATATCAAGAGAGCCCATTTCCTTTCCTGGAATTTCTCTCTAACTACAATATTGTAGTTGTAATTGTTCTTGTAGTTACCAAATTGTGTGATGAGAAAGAGATATATATGACATTGTAAAAATTAGAAACTGTGAATATATCACAAAGTCAAAATCCAAATGAAGACTAGGAAAATCATCTGTAGTACATATAATTAGTAAACACCACTCTCTAACATATATAACCTTCCAAAAAAGTTAACAAGTAAAAAAGGCAAACAACTGAAAGATAGCCATTTAATTGAGAAAAGAAAAAAAATCAAATGATCATGAGCATATGAAAAAAGTCAATCTCACAAGTAATCAAGAAAAAGAAACAATAATGAGATATGATTTGCAGTATTAGATGTCTATGATTTAAAGAGAAAAAAATCTAGAGCTGCTAAGGATAGAGGAAAATAATTCTCTCAAATAAAGCTGGTAAGAATAGGCATTACAACAGATTTTTAGAAAAAAGACATAGTAATATTAAAAATAAACTGTTTTGGAATCACTGATTCAATGGTTTTGAGAAACTTTTATAAAATAAAAATACTATGTAACGATGCATATGTGAAGATGGTAATAGAGGGTTGTTTATGGTGACAAAAAATTGGAAATGGTCTGATTGTCCCTCTATGAGAACAGTCTTTCCTCTATGTTCCCCAATCCAACACAGGGGAGCAATTGTTTCTATACAATTATGGAAAGGGTTACCATGTTCATATTAAAATGTAAGTGAAATGAGGGGCCTTTACCTGACATATTAAGAAGAAAAAATTCTAGAATAATATACATAGTATGATTTTCTTGTTAACATCAGTATAATTACATATTCCATAATACCATATGTAGTTTTCCATATATATGTATGTTTCTGCACAATTGTGTAGACAGAATTAATAGCTTTAGTTGCCTTGGGGGAAAGTATTGAGAGTATATGGGTACAAGCTAATTCACTAAATATCTCTTTACATATTTTGTCTCATTTTTCTTAATAAAATAAGCATGTTATTATTTTATAATCTAAATATGCAAAAGGAAAATGAGATAATAATAAAGTGAACTATGAGTCTTTCTATTGTAGAGTCTGCATGATATGCCCAAGTTTGTCTTAGTGCACTAATAAGCACTAGCAGTTAGGAGAGTTAACTGAGGCGCCTTCAGCAACTCATTTGTTAAACAGTCAGTTCCTTCTGAACAAAATGCAAGTCATTATCTACCCAAACAAGAAAACGCTCTGCAGATGCGCCTCCTATGCCAACTTCGGAGGTTGTGCTATTATCGTTGTTTATTCATTTGGCAAAAATCCTCATATGATTTAAACTAGGCAAACCAAACATTCCCAGGTCAAGGCACTAAAGGAAGTTAAAGTACTCCATGAAGGGCAAGCGACAACTCCTTCCACAAGAGACAGGGGACACGGGAAGGTCTCCTTTAGAGGAGGACGCTTCATTGATGATGGGCTGGACAGCAAGCAGCTGGGAGGACTAATGGGGTTTTACCCACCGCAGGGGGCTACTGGTCCTGCCTCATTCCCATGCCTCCCCACAACTTGTCTCCATCACCCCCTTGCACACTCCATCTTAAAGCAAAGCAGCACACTTATCTATCCCAATCTAAACCTTGGCTGTGGAGTAGATTATGAACTTGGTGAGACTGTGATCTGGTTTAAAAATGTATCCACTCATATGCCCTGGGTTACTCCAGTACTCTCCACAGAACAGTAATTGTTCTTCCTCATCCCACTACTTTCCCTGCTACGAATCCATCTGTATTAGACAACACTAATATACTGTATTAGATAACACTGTGCTACAGTAAATTGTGTGACACCCACAACTTAAATGAGAAGGGTTTAATTTGGATCACATTTTAAGAGGATTCATACCAGGATGAGTTGATTCCAAGACAACGACATCTTGGTGGAAGGGTATGGTAGAACAAAGCTCTTAGTTCATAGCAGCCGGGAAGCAGAGCAGGGGAACAGTGACAGAGAAAGATGTGAACAACCAGACATAGATGCAGACATGCCCAGAAGTGTGCTCAGCCAATCCTCAGGGCCAATCAAGGTGGCACTGTATGTAACCACCACACCTTCCCCTCATCAACTTCATACCCAACACATCTCCTTACACCACACTCTCCAAATAAAGACCATGGAAAATTTATAACTCTGCCTCACTTAGCATGACTCTCTTATGTACAATCAGAAATATACCAATGCCTTCCCCCCAAATCCTCAACAGAAGTCTAAGTTCAAGTGTCTTCTGAGACACAAGGCAAACTCTTAACTATGGACCTCTGTAAAAAGTGATACATAATCCCAAGGTATGATCACCTAGGGTAAACATTCTCATTCCACAAGGGAGGAATCAGGGGACAGGAAAACATCAAACCAAAGCAAGATCAAAACTCAGCAGGGCAAGTACTAAATCCTAAAGTTCCATATCCAGCATCCAAGACATAGTCATAAAATGTGAGTTCTAAAGGGCTTGGGCAACCCCACTCCTCTTGCTTTGCTGACTGCAGTCTAACAACCTCTCTCTTGGGCTCACACCACTCACAGCCTATAGCTTTCCTCAGCAGACATTCCACTTTTCTGGCATCCCCAACTTGCTGGGCTCTCCTGTGTACTTTTGGCATTGTTCCCACAGCTTCACAACTTCACCTGATTTTCTCTCTACGGTTCATTGCCTGGTCTTCTAGGCCTTTCTTTGAAATCTTAGTAGGAACCTTCTTGACCCCAGAGCATCACATGGCTGATACTAAGGTTAGCTTCCAGCTCACGCAGTAGCCCAGCCCCCATGGACCATGGATATAGTGGCTTCTGAGTACCTGGATGGCTGAGCACAGTGATCTACATCCCAAGGAATCAGTTCCCTATGCATCTCTTCTTAGGCAGAAGACTCAAAGGCTCTCTTCTCAAATGAAAAGTTTACACTTTTACACCTAAAAGCCTGTGATAATTGGGGTCTTTCTAATTGCTGAGATGCCCTCCAGCCATCTTTCTTCTTGTCCTAGTACAAAGTACTTTGCTCCTTTTTAATCACATTAATCTCTTCAGTAACCATAATTTACAGTATGGCCCTGACTTTACAGCTAGCAGTACTCATGCCACAGACTGAATGTTGGGTAGCTTTCAAATTTCATTCATCAGATCAGTTAGTGCATTGTCCCTAATCTCAGTTTCCCATGGTCTCAGGACATGGGCAAATGCAGACAAATTTTCTGCCAGAGCATAACACACATGGCTCCGATGCCAATTGCCAATGAAGTCTTTCTTCCCCACTGAAACCACCTGAGTCTGGACTTCACTGTCTACACTCCTGTCAGACTCCTAGTCTGCTGAGCTCTGAATCACCCTTCTACTTATAGCATCTTAGTTTTTCTAAGTGTAGAGACAATTACTTCAAAGGAAGCAAAACAATCGACACCCCCTCCTTAAGAAGTGAGTTCTTGAGTGGATTTCTTGGGAAAAATTGATTGAGGATGGTAACAATACCCACTGGGACAATCCTTCTCTTTGAGTGCAGCCAGTCTTCTCTAATCTACATGGTTCTTCCCCTATTCTATCCACTTCTCTGCTACTAGAAATTCTGGCCAAGGTTCAGATATCTCCTGTTACTGAGAAGGCCCTCTTTCTCTATGAAAGTGAGGTTAAATCTGACACTTGAGGCAACAGACTTATAAGCTTTGGGGATAGAAGATAGTGTAGGTGCAAGTTCTTTTTCTCTTTATTTCAAATGAACTTTGAGATCCTAGCGTGTTGCCGAATCAAGCCAGGTTCTGAGGCTACAAAGCAGAGGCTGAGCAGCAAGACAGTAAGCAGTAAGGCTGGCTGAAGGAGGTAGTGGAGAAAGACCACCAGGCAGGCTAAGGGGTGAAGTTACCCCCACAGGGTAAGCAACAAATTCGAACCGGACATCTTTAGAGACAGACAGTAGATTGGTGGTTGCCAATGGCTGAGAGTGGAGGAGGGAGGACTGGGGAGCAGCAGCTAATGGGTGTAAAGGTTCTTTGGGGTGATATAAGTGTTCTAAAATTCAACAGAGGGAGGGGTAAGGGAGGGGAGGGAAGTGAGACACAAAATTAATATGTGTTATGTACATTTACCAACTCCCCATGATGAATGTAATCATTACACACTGCAAATATGTCCTAATAAAAATAAAAAATATACACAGAAAAATGTAAAATACAAAATTAAATTGTGGTAATAGCACAAATCAGTATATCGAAAACATTGGATTGTATAGTTTTGAAAGATAAACTTTATGGTACATAAATTATATCTCCACAACATGGCATTCTAACTTGGAGCCCGAGTGTGAGCTGCTTAGAAATTGGATGACTGAACTGTAGTAGTGAAGGGCTTGGGTCTGGAAGAGGTGGGGCAAATGCGTTACAGGGAGACAGAATGGCATGCCTGAGGCACGGGCCTGGGAAGGAGCAAGACAAGCGAAGCATTCTGTAGGAGCCAGAGGTCAGCACCCTGAGCGCAAGACGCATGAGCCCAGCAGAGGCAGGAGAGCTAGAGTTGGTACAAGCATCAGAAACTAAATGCCCTTGTCTGCCATGCAGGAAAGTTTTTAGCTGGAAAGGTATGCAGAGCTAATGAAGGCTTTCAAGGATCAGGGCATTAGATTTGCACGTCAGTGAGAAAGGGCAGACTGTACAATGACCCACTGTCCTACAGTCTAAGTCAATACTAGAAAACTTGTCTGTGAAATAACGTGGAATATGTGATTTTATTTCTGTTTTCAGTCCTTGACATAGGATTGCAATTTCCTAAGCACTCACGGTCCCAGAAGCATTCTCCATTCTAATACTTGGTATTTGCCCTGCCTCCTGACACAGAGTTCATAAATCCTTGGAACTTCCTGGGTGGAGGAGGATTTCTCCTCTAACTAGGTGACTCTTGTGGGGTTCTTGGAGGGTGTTCGTGGACACATCCATATCCTGGAAACACAGCAAATACCAGTTCCATGAAGACAGAAGCTCTAGTGTCTGCAGTCTTCTTGACCTTGCCCTATGTATCTCTTCACTGTTTGTTCTTGTCTCTGTTATTATCTGAAATGTTCCTCTGAGTTCTGTGAGTTGTTCCAGCAAAATACTGAAACAGAGGAGCAGTTTGTGGAACCACTGGTTTACAGCTGGTTTATCAGACGCACAGGTAACCATCTGGACTTTTGATGGGAATACGAAATCAGGGGCATCTGGGACAGGGCCTGTGGGGTCTGCCTTAATTCTAGGCAGTCTGTATTCAAACCAAATTAAATTATAGGACCGTGAGTTGGGATTACAGAGGATTGGAGAACTGCTTGGCATGGGGAAAGCTACCATATATTTACTTGGTGGCCAAGAGTACAAGGTAAAGAGTAAAATATTTTTTCCTATCCAGTTACATACAAGTGGCTCTGCCAGTCTCACTAACAAGGCCACTGTTTGCAAGCTATGCCCTGACCAAAGACTTCCAACAAGGGAGAAGGGCTGGAATCCAGGCCTTGATCTACTCCAGTTTATCGTCTGGGGCAGATGGTATGGACCGAAGGAAGGGTCTTGCCCTCATTTGTACAGATGTGCCCATGGGCGAGTCTTGATTGCTATATTCTGGGTGAGACAAGACGGGATGGCAAACTAACAGCGCAGCCACAGTGAGAGCAGAGAGTGGGGAGCAAATGCCCATGGGCCTCGTTGGCTCTGAGGTGCTCATGTGAAAAGCAAGAGCTGGCTTTTGATATCTCGTTTAAGGCTTCCTTATGTGTCTTAGTCAATTAAAGATCAGGTTTACACTATGGTTTGGAAGTTGTTAATATATGTTCAAAAGCTTGCAGAAATGTGAACTGGGATGGAATCTTCAGCAGAAGGCATGAAAATTCAGTTATTTACTGAACCGGACTAGGAGATGAGTATAAAAATTAAGGAAAGAAATGATTAGTGTTCAACAGAAGGCTCCCACTGTATCAGTTAGCCAAACTTTTGGTTCCACATATCTGTTCCACCTGAACACAGATCTGAGCCACACACGCATGGTGCAAAAGCAGCTGAGGCTCCCGCTTCACAAACGGCCTCATCTTGCACACTCTGCTAAGCAGTCTGGATGGATACAAACAGCTGTTCTTCCAAAGAATGCAAGATATTCCTCACTGACAGATGGCAGAACTCCCTAGGGTGCGTGCATGCGCGCGCGCGCGCACACACACACACACACCTTGGTAGGGTCAACAATACTGATATTCATCAATGAAATGACAAATTCAGAGTCGAGAGAAAGACATACTCGTGTGGGGCCTGAGGTCAGCACAGATACTGCATCTCATCGTTACCATGGGTAAAAACTTTCCATTTTATGCTTCATGTTTATGGTGTAACAGATGATTTGCCACAGTTAGGTCAGGAAATGCTTCTGTTTACTTTAAATTCACTTCTCCCCTTGCTGGGCAGGAGAAGACCTCTAGAGGGATAGTGGCTTGGGAAACATGCAGATAAGTCCACAGTGGAATGTGGCCAGCTGTCTTTGGTTTGTTTGAGTCAACACATTTTTTAAAAGTCTCTCATGAGAAATATTACTAGAAATTCTTACTGATCTCTTCAGTCTCCCAAAAAATAAATAAATAGATTTAGTTAAACAGTTATGATGATAGAAAGAAAATAGGGGTCTCCAGATCAGTATTACAATAAAGCAGTAGACTTCTTCCTGCTTAAAGATAGAGAACTAGTCAATCTGCATCACAAAAAACCCCATGACATCATTAGGGGGCCCCTGGGGATTTAGCTCAGCTGCCTAAGTGCCTACCTGGCAACTGTGAGGTCCAGAGTTCGATCCTCAGTACCACAAAAAAAAAAAAAAAAAAAAAAAAAAAAAAAAAAAAAAAAAAAAAAAAAAAAAAAAAAAAAAAAAGAAAGAAAGAAAGAAAGAAAGAAAGAAAAAAAAAAGAAAAGAAAAGAAAAGAAAAAAACGAAATTTCTTTTCCCTAAGACTGACAGGTAAGTTAGGTTCTTCACAGAATATTCTAATTTTAGAATCAGAATAAAAGAAAAATCAAATGTCAGGTTTAAGATATGCCTCAATTACAACACCCATCCTTTTCTTCCCTTTCTTATCCCTCACTCGGACATGTGATGGAATCTAGGCTTGACGCTTCTGTAGATGAGGAACATGGGATCACCTGACATGGCTCATTCTGTCTTTGGATGGCTTTGAAAGTGTCATCCTTGCTAGAGGCAAAATTGTATCCTTAACCTTTTCTCCATTAATTCCAGTCTTCTGAATCGGAAATTGGCTGTAACAACAAATATTCAAATACCTACGACATGACAGGCACTGTTCTAAGGATATTACAGACGAACATTGATAGTAACGTACTCGCCAACCTATGGAGGATCTGAGTATCTTTCTAGAGCCACATGGTTTGGAAGTGATGGATTCAGGAATTGGATTCAGGCATACTAATTCCAGGGCCTGACTTTTATTACTTAAATAACCTGAAGACTGGGAAGCCCACTATTTGCTGTCCCTGGACAGTTCTAGTTACCATCATCTATAAGACATTTAAACTCCCTATCGAATTTTGAAGATAGAAGTACTTTTAAAAAGGTATTTTTTAAACACATTTCTCAATAAAAATGTAACTTATACCATACCTGCAAAATCATGTTAGGGCTGAGAGCCATCTGTGTATTTAAACTGTCATTTTTTTTTTAACTGCAACAAAACACTCTTGTTCTCTATGATAAGTAATAAGAAGACAGAAAACTGATGGTCCAAAGTTTCTTCATGCTTGGTGAATATTACAATACATTTTGAAAAAAAAATCACACTTATCACTTCCATGCTCTGAGGTCTGGTCCTGGAGTGTAGCGTTAGGGTAGAGTAGTTTTTTTAAAGTTGCCTCAATGATTCTAATGTGCCCTAAGAATTGGGAACTACAGATCTAATGACTCGCTGTGCTTCAGACTGTGAATCTCTACCATGTCACATGGCCAGTAAAAGGTGAAGACGGCCGGAGCTCAGTCATCCTCTATTTATCAAACAGATACTGAGGCCTCTGAATTCCCTGAACCTGGGTTATATTTCAAGGTGCTTTTCAAAACATGGAATCACAGTGTACATCTCACATACAATTTTCTATTTGTTTAGTGTATAGTTCCTGTGTTCCTGCCAAGATGTTAGTAACATAGAAGAAAGAGAACTCTCAACCTGCTAGATGTCAGATGTGCTGAAATCAAAGGATAGAGGAGTCCCAGAAGTGGGTTGTCATGGAGGCCTTTTCTCCCAGAGTGTTTTAGAGAACAAAATCATGAGCTGGGTGCAAAATCATGAAATGAATATAACATGGGTCAAATTATAATCAACTAATAAGATTACAAGGATAGCTGCTTAGCTAATATTGATCCAATAAGGAAGCAGAACATACATCAAGGGCATATGACTGACCATATTAACCCTGGGTTATCTATGACTTCTAAAACAGGGACAGTTTGACAAAGGGTGGGTCCACATGTACTAGTCAGCCATCCGTGTGTCGGGTATCTGATTCATACAGGAATTTATAGCACAATCTCAAGTTTCCATTGCAGCCCTTAGGGAAGTATGCAAATCTGTCTGTGGTGACTTAAGTCTCAAGGCCGTGTCTCCAGCTACAATTTTGATGTTTCCACCTTTCGCTGACTTCCTTGAGAGCCCAGTCCCCTTCCGACTGTATATTAATTTCTAACTTAGCTGACGTATTAGGTCTGCAATCACAAAGACTGCCAATTTTTACTGTATGCTTGATAAATAAAGCACTGGCTGGCTGGGAGATGCTCACGAGCCATGTCGTGAGTGAGTAAATGAGTGAATAGAAAGATGGATAGATAAATGGATGGATACACGGATTTATGGATACATGGTATTACCAGGATGGATGGCTCAGTAAATACGTATGTCAGACTCTGAGATACAGAAAATATGAAGCTGTCTTTTACTCAGAGGATTTGCAGCCCTAAGGCAGGTGAGCATTGCAAGAAGCATAAATTGTCTCAAGGAGTAGGGGACAGGGGGAAGGAGTAGACAAGCCTGCCCCAGGAGCCAGGGGCGGCCTTTGCAGATCCCCATCTGCAGTCTGGGGGGCACAAGCTTCTGCCTGCTTGTCAGGGACCACAGTTTGAGGAGTAAAGACTAAAAGGGCAGGTGGTCCTGCCCTTCCATCTCCTATCCACTACGCACAAGGAAGTGAACGCGCATATATCTTTTCCAAAATTCTGCAAAAAATGACATTTTTACTTAATTTATTCTACTTGCGCAGGCTATTTGCTCTAAGGTCTCTTCTCACATGCATGAAAATGCGTCTTTGTGTTTTCACGTTACAGGAACCGGAAGCTGGCAGGATCGCAGCTGATCCTCTGCTTGGATTAGCAGCCCTGGACTCCCGCCCTTTTCTGCGATCCCCCAGCCAGATGGAGCCGAGCCAGGTCCTCTGGGTGCCTTCTTGTCCCGCCCACCTCAGCGCTGGCCGAGCTTCTCTTGCCAGCACCCTGTCGCATCCTCAGCAGTCTGAGCAGCTGCATTCTCTTTGCCAACACATGCATTTTTCAAAATCTCATTAGGCGTGGAATGTTTTCAGCCAAACAGCGTCCTGAGGGCACTGTGGCCAACCCGGAAGACTGCATGGAGTCTCCACAAGGTACTAGGATGAGGAAAAACTGGGCTATTAAAAGATAAGTGGGAAAATGAGACCCACGTAGAGCCTGTGAATATCTGTCAGGAAACAAAATGGATGTTTCACACTAAAGTACAAGAAGGCCTCCCCACCAGGAGAGGGTCTCCAAAACTGTATTTTCTCCCCAGAGAGATTTAAACTGCACTATCTGCAACATTTCTCAGGGCCAGATTAGGCAGTGCAAGCAAAGTGTGTAATCGGTATTAATCTCCCAGAATGTCAGGGCTGCTGCCTATCAATCTGCATACATTTTACCCCAAAACTTCAAGAAGAAATGCTATTCAGAGCAAATGATGCATCAAATTCAAACAGGCCATCAAGATTGCTAATGGATTTTAATAGCAGCTATTACTGCATAATAGTATTTTCCCAACAGCTGTTTGTTGATACAATTCCGCGTTTACAGGACCTTTATGTCCAATCCCAGGAGATGGCTTGCCATTCATTTATAATCATTTGGTTCCACCTACAAACAAATGCTACATTATTTGCATTTGAAGACTGTGAATGGTCTGCAGATTTGACCCTCTCCCACCTCCTTCAATGAAACCAGCAGCGAATATTACAAGCTAGATTAATTAGTTAATATTTAGATGCACTAACTACTGCCGGAATAATAAATACTGTCAACTGGCGAACTCAAAGAGAAGCTTTCCTTGATCGATTGGCTGTATTCTGAGTGGCATTAGTTGTTGCAAATTGCTTTTTACTCCTATGTAAATGAGCAATGATCTTAAACTAGGGCTCAGATAGAAATATACAAAACCGAAGGATACATAAACTATTCTAAATTTCTCTGCTTGAGATAACTAATGTTAGAGAATGGCAATAACTCGTTGCCAAACTGAAGGGCTCTATTGGGAACAATAATTGTGGGATCAGGGATGTAGCTCAGCGGTACAGTGCCTGCCTGGCAAGTGCAAGGTCCTGAGTTCAATTCCCAGTAATATATATATATCTCCAATAATAACAGGAGGGGCAATTTATTCATGAAATGCAAGGATTGGTTCTTGTGAAATTGTCACGACGAGAGCACGCAGAGCAAATATCAGTGCGTGATATCACAAAGAGCCATCTAAGGAATGCATTCAGAATGTAGGATCCTGGTCCCTGTGCCAGGGATTTGAGGTGAACCCCAGGAATTTGCATTTAAAAGCCACTCAGGGGAATTTGGGTGCCAGTTAGCTATGGAGAACACATTGAGAAAATCTGAGGAAAACAGCATTAGTGTATCCCAAAAGCTTCATTGCAGTTTATCTTTAGTAAGTCCAGAAGCATCCATATTAAAAACTTTTACAAAATACTTGAAAGTTAATTTGCATTCTCTTTATATTTTGTGCATTTGGAAAAAATATTTTTAAATAGTTAATATTCGCCATCTTCGTTCAGGACACTAAACATGTAAGTTCAAAAAATTTTATTAAAAACATAACTAAGTGTAAATGAAATGAAAATAATTACACTTCCAGATGCAGTTGTTTGTACTTCTGACACTACTAGTGTGTAAGGCCATGCTGAAACTTTTGGCATAAATTATACAGAATTTAAATAAATTCAGGTTGCATTAAACCAAGAAGCAAGAGCAGTCTCTGGCAGTCTAACCACAGTCATTTGGTTTCCAGTGGAGTCTGTGCGTGTAACTCTCAGTACTGGCATCTGGGGGCTGGGGGCTCCCCTGCTTAGTGCTGCAGAGCTGCAGAAGAATCAAGCGGGAATAACGAGGAGAGGAGATGATTGCTCTGTGGAACTGTGTGTTTAAAAAGGATACAGGAACATTATGCTCCATAGAACTTTCCAGTCCATAAAAGATTTCACCCTACATTATTTCATTTAATCTTCTTGACAGTTTTGGCATGTGGGTATCATTTTTCTTACTTTACAGAGAAGAAGACTGTGACTCCAGGGAATTTCTGGATTGGTGAAGAAAACAGAAATTGGGTCGGGGATTTAGCTCAGTTGCGTGTCTGCCTGGCAAGCTCAAGGTCATGAGTTTGATCCCTGATACCAAAAAAAAAAAAAAAAAAGACTAAACAAAAAAACTGAAATTATAGCTAGCAAATGGCTGAGAACTCAGAGCCAAAGTTTTAAAGACTCTCTCTACACAAGGCTCACCCTTGGCCAGGGGTTGGGTTGAGGCAATGAAGTGTACGGTAGCTCAGAGGGTTTGAGTAAAAGGAGATTGAAGGTGGCAAACAGGGACAAGATGGCGAGGCCAGTTTTCCTTCCATGCGAGGTAGGTGTTTGCTAGAGAAGCCCATAAACTGACGTGGGCTGCAGCAAGCCTGGGGCTCAGAGACCTTGCCTGCTACCCACCACCCTTGTCCCGGCTTTTCCCTGGAGAAAACCAAAGATGTCTAAGGGAAACTGCATTCAAAGCCTGCCTCCGCCACAGAGCTCTTGGGAGACTGTAAAGCTCACCATCGGGCAGTTGCTTCCTTTGTGCAGCTAACACAGAGATACAGGGGTCTCCCTTATCTTCAGTTTCACTTTTCCTTAGCCACCTGTCCCTGGAAAAAGTTAAGTAGGCAATTCCAGAAATAAGCAATTCAGAACTTTTAAACAGCAGGCTATTCTGAGTAGCAAGATGAATCTTGTGTTACCGTTCTCTACACCACCTGCCTTATCCCTCCCCTCCTGTAACTCATTCTGCCACCAATTACCCCTTTGTTCAGTGTATCCATGTTGTAGACACTACCGTCCTATTAGTTCCTTGATGGCTGTCTTAGTCATCACAGTACTGCAGTGCTTGTGCTCAACCTTCTTTCTTTGACTTATTAATGACCACAAAGCACAAGTAGCAATGCTAGTCATTCCAATATGACCAAGAGAAGCATTCAAGTGCTTCCTTTACTTGAACAGGTGAAAATTCTCAGTTTAATAAGGAAAGAAAAAGTATATTCTGAGCTTGCTAAGATCCACAGTGAGTTACTGTAGTTAACCTCTTATGGTGCCTCATTTATAAACTAAACTTCATCATAATTACACATGTGCTATAGGTTGAATCTGGAATGTCCTCCGGAGGCCCATGCGTTAAAAGATTGGTCCCCACCCCCAGGCAAAATCTTTAGGAGGTGGGCCTAATGGAAGGAAGTTAGGTCCCTGGCAGTGTGCCCTGGAAAAGGATATTGGAAACTCCCCTCTTCCTTTTTCTTTTTGTAATGCTAGACACCATAAGGTGAACAGGCCTCCTCTACATGAGCTCCTCTCTAATGCCTTGTGCTGTCACAGGCCCAAAGCAACAGTGACCAAGCTCTAAAACTGTGAGTCAAAGTAAGTATTTCCTTCTTTAAGTTGTTTATCTCAGGTTTCTACCACAGTGACAGAAAACTATCTCAATATGTATAAGAAGTAACAGCATATACAAGGTTAGGTACTAGCTGTCTTAGTTACTTTTTACTCATCGCTGAGACAAAATACCTGATGCCCAAAGTTGGGAAAGGAAAGGTTTATTTCTTACAGTTTTTGGAGGTTTCAGTCCATACTCAGTTAGCTCCAAGGCAGGGTGGCATGGCGGGGCCACAATTCATGGCAGCTGCAAACAGCAAGGCGGAAACCGGCAAAAGAGAGAGAGACATCCTTTCTTCCTGCCATTACATCACATCCTGGCTCCACCCCCTGGGAGGGTGTAGCACTGACACCTCCAATCCAAGCACTAGACAATGAACCAATCACAAATGCACAATGCAAATACATGAGGCCTGGGGGCCACCGACATAAACCATGACACTAGCCATAGTTTCAGGCATTCATTGAGGGGGTCTTAGAACACATCCAAAGGATAAGAGAGGATTACTGGGATTACCACTAAGTATTTAAATAATGTAAATAAATAAGATGGTATACCTGCCAAAGAGCTTGCCACTTACTCTACTGTATGTAGAAGGGCAGCTGATGTGCGCTCCCCTAGGCAGGGAAGTCTGTGAGGTCCCTGCAGCCTCCTTCCCAGTACAGAGCAGGCACCATACACTCTTTTGGATGGATGGATGAGTACATGGATGGATGGATGGATGGATGGATGGATATGTGGATGTGTGGATGCATGGATGGATGGATGTGTGGATGCACGGATGGATGGATGGGTGCATGGATGGATGGGTGGATATGTGGATGGATGTATGGATGTATGGATGCATGGATGGATGGATGTGTGGCTGCACGGATGGGTGGATGGGTGTATGGATGGATGGGTGGATGTGTGGATGTATGTATGTATGTATGTATGTATGTATGGATGTGTAGATGTATGGATGTATGGATGCATGGATGGATGGATGGATGGATGGATTTGTAGATGCATGGATGGATGGATGGATGGATGGATTTGTAGATGCATGGATGGATGGATGGATGGATGTGTGGATGCATGGATGGACGGATAGATGGATGGATATGTGGATGCATGCATGGATGGATGGATGGATGGATTTGTAGATGCATGGAGGATGATGGGTGGGTGCATGGATGGATGAATGCATGGAAAGATGATTGGATGGATAGATGGCAGAAACAAACTCACACTCCCCCATCACACAGTACATACTTCCTTGATACTCTCATTTCTATTACTGATATCACATATTATTATTTTGATCGTTTTCTCTTTCATCATCTAGGGAAGATGTTTTGGGCTCACCCTTTCTCATACTCCTTCCATTTCTCATATAATTCCCAAAGATCCTTCTTTTGCCTGACCCATTAATTCCTTTTTACTTTAATAATTTCAGGTTTTTTGCTAATGATTTCTATTCAAAACTATTGGAATAATCTAACTGTTCTTCCTGACATGCCGTGTGCCCTGCATCAGTCCACCCTGCCTGCTGCTTCCCGATTAATCTTCCTAATTCCCACCATGACTAATGTCAAGTCCCCAAATGTATCAAGTGTCACAGTGCTCCACCCATGGCCACACACAACCTCCCCACCCCCTTTTACTGTCTTTCCACGTCTACCAAGCTCTCCAGACACACTTCAGATTTACTGCATCTGCACCTACCAATACATGTACACATCAAGACACGGGAGTTTTACTGAATGTAACTGAATCAAAGGAATAGCATTGTTTAAATCTTTACGCTTAAACAGGGCATGGTGGCACATGCCCGTAATCCCAGCACTTGGGAGGCTGAGGCAGGAGGACTGCAGCGAATTCAAAACCATCCTCAACTACATAGTGAGACCCTGTCTCAGTCCCCAGCCTCCCCCCAAAATCTTTATGCTCAAAAATGAATATGAACCAGAAGCCTCATCTGGCAAGTGTAGGGCTGCCCATTCCCCTGAATCCCTTCTCCCAGTGATTTTATCTTTGTGTAAAGGCCAAGCTACCCTCTCTTTTCTCAAAATATAAAATACATAAAACTTCTCCAGAGCAGCAAGCATCATCCAGGAAGGGGATAAGACTAGGTGAGGAAAGGCTGCTTATATTTGTGTGGATCACACATGTCTCATTTGGAAGACAGGACGTGAATTAAAGTACTGCAAAAATCTCCATCTCCAGTCTATGTTAGGGGTATTCATCCCGCAAAGGTGCAAAAGGCCGTTGCATTCACTTCGTGGGAACTATCTCACTTGCAGACAGCAAGTGGATATCATTTCACCCTTGGATGCCAAAGACCAGGGTTAAGTGATTGCTAGAGAGTTTTTCTTGCTATGGTTTGTATTTTAGACATTCTATTTTTGGTCACTAGGTGGCTCTGAATTGCCATTGAAAAGCAAGTTTCTAGAAAATGTTGACAGACATGCACAGTATTTTTCCCCAAATAATTTAAAAATACTTCTTCCAATACTTCTTGACTTGAGAGCATTAACCAAAGTTTACCTAAACCCATGAATTTCAAATAGCAGTATATGTGTCCACTTAGTATTTGGGGTCATTGTTACAGCTCTGTATGAAATTATGGTTAATATATTGGCCACGGTCACATTTTCTGGATGATTTATGAGCTATGCTCCAGGTAATGCTATTCTGGAGCTGTTATATATTATGTACCATGTATGATCGAACAATTGTGTCTATCATCTTAAAAGAAGAATTCAAAATGTTAT